>FIZR01012782.1:0-127286 GCA_900060175.1 Ferrisia virgata
TTTTTGAGTTATACATAGTTTTATAAAGAAGTTCAGGACAAACAGTTACACTTAAGAAAGTTAAGAAGGTATTGGAAAAAATTTAGCCGTGCCAACCTCCTCCCCCCCTAATTAAATTTTGTTTCAATTTTCAAAATGAAAAAAAATTGGTAAAATTTTTACAAATTTTTTGAAAAAAAATCGAGGACAAAATTTAAAAAAAAATGGGTTATTTAGCTTAAAAATTGTATTTTTAAAAGCTTTAAATTCATGTTGTTAAATTCGTAAATTGAGCATAATTTTTCTTTACGAATTTTTTTTCAAATTTTCATGATTCGCCAGTTTATTTCCAAATTTTTCGTCTGGCTGGGAAGGGGGAGGAGAGTAAAGCCCATACTTAAAATAACCAATTTTGAAATCGTATTATCTACATTTTGATACTTTACTGTACCTTGCTTATCTTAGATATCATTTTTTCAATCGTTTGGAGCCATATAATGGACCTAGAATTAAAAAAGTTTCATCTTTTATATTTTCTTGAACTCGATACCTGAAAAATTCCATAGGTCAAAAAATCGATACCATTAACGTATCTTTCAATAAAATTACTTTAGAATTTTATCATGTCAAATTCGCAAATTCGCATCCAAAAAAAATTTTACCTGATCAAAAATAGGTACGAATTTTATTCGAAACTTGACGAGTGTTTTGAAATGCAGCGTAGCCAACGGAAAAATCAATTTTTAGACGTCAAATTAGAAATTTTCGAAATTGTGTTGCTGCAATAAAAAGTATTGAGCTTGTGCAAAAAAAAAAGTCACATCAATATCTGCCTGACTAGCGATAGTGAAAAAAATCAATTCTTTTATTCAGTAATCTATCTGGCTTAACTCCTTCGGTAGTGAAAATAAGCAATTGTATGACGCAGCTTTTTTTTTTTTTTTAATGTACACGTATGTGTCCTTTTTTCGGATATTTTTATCCGTTAGACAAAAAATGTACTTAATTTGTAATCGAAGGTGCATGTTCAACGATGGGATATTATTATTATAGTAATCTTGTCGTTCTCCATTTCACGTATTTATTTATAGGTACAGCTAATTTAAAGCCATCCATCGGGAAACCTGATACTATGCATTACGCGTCGAGTAAAATGTCATTACGATTTTTGATTCGAATTGAAAATTAATCCATTTTAGGTAAACACGTTTTATCAATATCGTCGTTACAGATTTTCGAATTAATAATAACAATAACAATAATAATAATAATAATAATAATATAGAAGTATAGTAAGTTGAATTTCGTTTGGAATACTTTATTTGTAAGCGTTCAAAAGCGCGTGTGTTTTGCAACAGTTTATAAACGATACGTCGCGTCGCGTCGTGTTAACTCGATCGCTGGGGAATTACTAAATTTATTTATGATGTCGAAAACCATTTCATCTCGTTTACATTTTATGAATTTCGTTTAAGTTCGCTATAAATACGTATCAATTATAATGCATATGCTGGAATAACCGTTATGTCGATATATGTGTATATATATATATAGGCTTTATAGTATATGTCTATGTTGCTGTCGGATAAACGCAAATATTGTGGATGGGTGGATTTACAAATATTACTACTACAATCTAGGTTGATGGTCCGCTCCACAGTGAAATTTTCTGTTGTAGGTGTATCTACTCGTATATAGGTAGGTATCGATATTATATTTATACAAATGTTTACCAAACGAAGTGTTCAATGTGATACGCATATGTGATGCTGATTTGTATCGGGTTGAGATCTTTCTTAAATTGGGTGTTTCACGTATGAATTTGGTATAATACCTGGCTGGACTTTTAAAGTGCCATTAACTCGACACAATTCTCCAACACGTTTAATCGAGGTTAATTTTTCGAGTGGTTTGGGTACTGCGGTTTCACAACCATTGATTGAGGCAGTTTGAAAATTTGCAGAAGAGTAGAGGTAGCTGTTTGAGTGGTAAAAATTACAAAAAAAAGCATCGTAATGCGTTGTTTTTTCCACCTTATTTTTGTAGAATTTTTCTCGAATGCTTTTTCATAATTAGTACTAGCGATAAAGTTTGATCTTGCGGTGAATAGCTGAAATCTCCAAAAAGTACGTTTAGGGCAGCTACATTTTAATCCAGCAGCTAAAAATTTTTCATAAGATAGATGTGAGAAACTCATTAGATCTCAAAGGAAAATCCGAAAAATTACTTTTTTTGGATTGCGAGAGTGTGTAATGAGACTCAAAAGTCGAAATCTATACGTTACTGGTCAACTCCGAATTCCAGATAAGTGGGAATTCCTTAGGCTAAACTATAACATTCCACAGGCTATAGGATATTCTGTAGTTTTTCCGGAGAATATTTTAGGAATAACTAGTTTATCCTAGCAAAATTTATCCAAACTGGTTTAAACTGAGGCTGTTTTAGGAAGAACTGGTGCACTTGGTGGTGGAATACGATGGAGTAGGTTAACCTAGCCAGGATATTGCAGCAAAGACTGGTTTTCTCTACCATGCCTTTGTGGTATAAAACCAGTTTGTCTTATTGGACTTCAGATGTGCTTGTTTTTTCTAAAATATCTGCAGGTGAAACCAGTTTAGACAAATTTTGTTAGGATGAACCAGCTATTCCTAAAATATTCTGTGGTAAAACCGGTTCGTCGTAGGGCAAATTAGTACATCCTAAGGCTCCTAACATGTTCTAGCTTAGCCTAAGTGAAACTAGTTTATCGTAGGACGAACTAGAAAATCCTAAGGGCCGTAGGATGTTCTAGTTTGGACTAGGAATTTTCTCCCTACAACCCCCTCCCCCCATCTACTCACCGACTAGAAATCATTTATTTCGCTAGAAACCGATCAAATTTGGGCAGTAGGGTTAACTCGAAGGTGGATTTAATATTTTTGAGTACAGATGACCTTGAGCTAAAATTCAATTATACCCAAATTCAAGAAAGAGGGTGCCGAGGGGTAAAAATCACAAAAGTTGCTCCTTTTTGAGTCAATTAATGGAGAATCTAAAATTGTATAACGTGCCCAAAAATTAGCCTCGTTGGTTTATTAAGAGAGGAGATGTAGGAGGTTTTATCCTTTTCAACCATGAAAATAGACTGTTTCACCCTATCTCCCCTCCAGATTGAAGTTGAGAGGGTTGAAATTTGGCAGGCACGTTTAGTGGGGATCCTAAAATTGCTTTTTAAGGGTTTAGAATTTTCATATCCCTTGTACCCCCTCACAGTATCGAAAAAGTGGTTTTTTTGAGTTCGTTTCACGCATATTTCCTCTCCAAATTGAGGTAGGGAGTTGAAATTTGGTATATTTCTAAATACGCCTTTTTGTGGGTTTCTTCTTTTCATCTTCAGTGGGACAACCCCCTCCCTCCCTTACAGCCCCTACACTGTGATCTTTTGGACTTTTTTTTTTATTTTTTGAGTATATTCTTGGTATATCTACCCTTCAAATTGAGCCGAAAAGATGAAATTTAGTATATAGATTTATTAAGAGCTGTAGATGTGACTTTTAAGGGGCTAAAATTTTTCACTTCCACTGCACCTCCTTGCACCCACACACGAGTTTTTTTTTATAAGTTTAATTGCATGCATATATTCTCTACGAATTGTGCTGGGTGGTTCGATTTTGGTGTGTAGGGGTCCTAAATGTGCCTTTGAGGGAGAGTGACCTGTACAAAATCCACAAATTAAGTTTAAACTTCGTAGATCAATTTGGAAGGGGAGATAGGAGAACAGTCTTTTTTCATGGTCAAAAAAAAGAAAAACCCTCTTATCTCCCCTCCCAGTTGACCTGGGAAATTGATTTTTGGATATGTTATACTAATAATTTTAGATTGTGTATCGATTGGGTCGAAAAGGAACACTTTTTGCGATTTCAGCAAGTAGGACTCTCTTCCCCAAATTTGGGCATAACTGAATTTTGACCCGAGGTCAACCTTTCTTCAGAATATCAAATCCGCCGCCAAGCTAAGCCTATTTCCTGAATTTGATCGATTTTGGTCGGTATCGAGCTCAGCAAAGGGTGTCGGGGGGGGGGGGGATAAATACTCGTATACATCTGATAAAGTTTCCAAAATCTTCATCAAAACAGATTTCATCGAAATGTTGATACTAGTTCGATAAATTGTAATAGCGTGATTTTCTTTTGACAATATGAGATAGAAAATAATTCTAAAAGGTGTTGTCAAGTTATTACCTATTTTACTTACATTACTATTCATGTGTATGAACAGAAATTCAACTCAATATTTCAAAAATGTATCTCTTTGTGGGCCAATTTTACGTCAACGATTATTTATCGAGATAGTTTCATTTTCTGAAATAAACCGTTTTTCTTCTTTACGCAATTTCTTCTTTGAATTATACTTGAATATAATTTCAGGGTAATTTTAATTTTACGTTTGAATAGGCTTTGTATGTTTTATAATTCGAAATGAGAAGAGAGTACAAATCAAACTCTTTTGCTATAAATTGAAAAATTCTCGTAGCGAGTTCATTGATCTTGCTCGTTAAAATTTCTTGTAATTTTTCTTTCCGTTTGAGTAAATTTTCAAAAGAATGTTCCACGTTTACGAATTATCCTGGTGAATTTTTAGAGAGGAAAAAAAGGAAAGGAAAACTGATTCAAATAATTCGCTACAGGTAGTGGATAGGATAAGAATGTTGATTGATTACGTCAATAGACCTAACGAATTTCGTATTATTGAAAAATTTTACACGTATCAAGCTCACATTAATATACTAAGATACGTGTACGTGTACGTACTCGTATTTCTACGACTATTTCATTTTATCTCACGGGTTGTTGGTTGTTGAACAGTGGAACTGCACGAGCACGAATTTGCGAAATTGCTTCAGTTTTAGTCATGTCTTAAAATTTTCATTGTCCCCCTTTATTGCTGTACGAATGTGTAATAAAAAGAAGTAATTAATGTTTTAAGCGTGGTAATGCTCGTATACTGCATGGAAGAGAAAATGCACTCTTGCTACATTAAACTTACGGTACATGTAGTATAATTTTTGGCGAGTGAATACTTTTTGTCGTTTTTTTCACCCGCGTTCCAAATTCTTTTGCCGTTATTTACTCAAATTAATATAACACTCGTAGTTTGCCAGACTTTTGAAAAATGATTTTAAAACGTAAAAAATCAACAATTTTGTTTAGTTGCACGATGACCTGTTCTGTAGGTCTTGGTACTTGGTAGGTAAAGGTAGGAGTGTACTCGTTGTTACCCGAAAGAATTTCGGAATGAATTTCTCTCTCTTGGGAAGCGTTTTATTTATTTTCAATGTTATTTGGCAATAGGTAGGTAGTAGGTAGGCAGTCTCATGAGTCATGTCTTTGTAAAAATCGCTTCAGCTCATTTCCCAGTTGTATACTTGAGATCAATATAAATCTACTTGAAATTAACGAGAACCGATTTATATTGTACTGAGATATAATTTTCTTAAATGACCCTAGGTTTTGGAAATTTCCAAAAATTCGTCTTCCGTTCACGTACATACGTAAAGGGTACCTTCGGTTAAGGTAGGTGATATGGCCCTATCTTCAGATTTTGAAAATTATCATGGAACATTGTTGGGGGTCTCTATAAAAATTTTTGTGCGTAAGAACCACTCCCCTCCCACCCCACACTCCCTACACTATAGTAAAAAAACGCGTATTTCTTATTTAAAAAAAAAATCATTTTGAAGATGTGTTTATCAGGGTGGGGTGGAAAAAAACATATCTCGAGTTTTGACCAAATTCAAGTAGGTGGTTGACTTTGAGTTGAGAACTCATCATACAAAATTTTGTGCCCCTAGCTCAAGGGAGGTGATGGAGCTATGGGTCCTCAATGTAGGGTCATTTTTGAAAAAAAAAAGTACTTTTTCGTCTTTAACAAGCCCTAAAAATGGCGTATGACCCCAGTCACAGGGCTAAAAAGATGCGATTTGAGATTCTGCATCTACCTAGCGTGTTTTCGGTTCACTTTTGGCCCTTTACGGGGGGTTGAAAAGTTATAGATCGCTAAAATCGAGATTATGGTTTTGCACAGCAGTGCTGCCAACTTGAGAAATGATTTTAAGACACTAAATTTGAAATTTTGCCACAAATAAGAGCAATATTTTCAACTTTTATGGAATAATGAGATTAGCAGCACTGCTATGCAAAATTATTCAACTATTTCAGCCTAAATCCATTTTTCTGGGCTAAAACAATTTTTGGGCACGAATTTGAAGTAATAAGACCTTCAATTGCATGTTTTTGAAAAATAAATAATCTCGATTTTTGCGATCTGTAACTTTTTAACCCCCTGTAAAGGACCAAAAATGGTCTCAGATTGAACCAAAAATACGCTAGGTAGACGCAGAATCTCAAATCGTATCTTTTTAGCCCTGTGAACGAGATCCTACACCAATTTTAGGGGATATAAATGACGAAAAACTACTTTTTTCGAAACTTGTCCTACTTTGAGGACCCATAGCTGCACCCCCTCTCCCCTTCTATTTGAGCTAATAGAACAAAATTTTGTATACTCTGTTTTCAACTCGAAGGCAACCACCTTCGTGAGTTTGGTCAAAATCCGAAGTATATTTTTTTTTCACTCCCCCCTAGTGTTTATGCTAGAAAATTGAAACCAATCATAATGTGTGGGAGCAAGAGGCGAAACGAACGAAATAAAGTTCTAGATCTTCATTAGACCAAAACCAAAAGAAGTACCTGAATTTTTTTTTCTAAACTGTGTGTCTTAATTGGTACTTATTCCTATAATACTTATTTTAGCATTTTGTGTGGTGGGTCATGTCGAAAATTGCAAAAACTCTGAAAAATGAAGATATTTAGAACTTTTTTTCATCAGAGTTGACTTGAAATTGAACTAAACCGTCATAAATAAAAAGAACACACAAAAAAACCAATGTATCCCAATTTTTGATTAGTTGCCCTGATTTTTAGATATTTTGTGAATTTTTAAAAACATGAAAAACTAAAATAACAGAATAACATATGCAAGAAAGGTGCTATAATTTCACGTGAATTTTCACTTTTTAATTTTTTTGCTACAATTTCTAAACGCCAACAGATTATGACTTGGAAAAAAATCCTTCAAAAAATCAAAAATTCAAATTTCATGGAAAATTATAGCACCTTTCTTGCATATATTATTCTGTTGTTTCAGTTTTCGATGCTTTTGAAAATTCACAAAACATCCTTTACTGAGAGCACATAATTGAAAATTTGGATCGGGGGTTTTTTGGTGTGCTCTTTCCATTTATGACAGTTTGGTTTAATTCTGAGTCAATTTCAAAGATAAAAATTTTTAAATATCCTCATTTTCTGTGTTTTTTGTAATTTTTGACATGACTCACTCCTCGAAATGCAAAAATAAGTATTCTAGGAGTAAGTACCCATTAAAACACACATTTAAGGAAAAAAATTTCGAGTAACTCTTTTGGTTTTCGCGTAATAAAGGTTTAAAACTTTCTTTTGTTCATTTCTCCCCTCCTATTGGATGTAAATTTTGAAAGAATTATGTTATATAACCCCCTCCTGTCCCTACGTATTATGGTTAGTTTCAATACATGCCTTTTAGACAATTTTTCAACATGAACATGAAATGTGCATTTTTTCAATATAAGAATGGAGGGAAGTTGGGTGGGGGGGGAGAAAGTGGTGCTCTCGCTCAAAATTTTTTTTAGTGGCTCCCAACAGTGTTCCATGATCACTTTCAAAATTAGAGAACAGGGCCAAATCAGCTATTCTTAACCATGGGTACACTTTATGCATCGACAATATAGGATGGAAATATAAAAGTATAACTTGTACATGTATTTGAAATTAAAATTTTGAAAATCGTCTATACCTATACGTAGTACCTTCTATACCTAAACCTATAACGTGTTACTATCAACGTTTAAATTCTTCACGTTCCGCTCGTTTCATTTAGCATTAGTTTAATTAATTTCGCGCGGGTAAAGGTACGTCGTCGAGCATTTACGCGAATGTAATTTATCATTTAAGCATATTTACGGACGAGAGAAATACTATACTGTGTAGTAAAAACCCGTCGTTGTCCCACCACACCGCCGCCAGCACGTTTTACCGAGTGTATGAAATTTAATGTAGCTAATACTCTCGCGTAGGTACCTAGTACCTATTTCCGGTGAGGTGGTGCAAAAAAGTCAAAAACAGTTAATCCTTAACATTGTTATGCACACGAGTACCTCTACCTATGTGTAGAACTGTAGATATATTGTAGAAAGACACGATGTGGTGTACTTCTATCCCCTATCCCTACGTATGTGTATGCTTGAGATGTATTTGAAATATCATACACTTATACGACTGTCAGTAGGTACCAGCTAGGTAGGTAGGTATGTAAGTACGAGATATGTGGTTAATTTCAAAACAAGAATAGTGGTTAATGTGAGTCTGCGGTTTGAAAATTTTTCATGTTCCTAAACTTGAAGATAGCGTCCCTGTTTGTTGTAGTGTCTGTAAAAACTTACAAATTCCAGGTCTTGAAATAATCGATGGCGAAAAGGAGATTTCCCTAATATGCAGGTTCAACGAATAATTAAATTATATGCGGTTACCAATTGGAAATTCTTTTAGGATATAATGCTTTAGAATTTATTTAATAATGAATTATATTCACCTGTCTCCGGGTTTTCCTAGGTATGCTGGTAGGTGTACAACTGTATGTGTGTAAATACTTGTGTTCTTGTTTTTTGATCCATTCTGAACTGTATTGTACATCAAACTTATGCACTGAAGGAAATGCTCATGTTTTATTGATAAACCCTCGTTAGTAATTGGCTGGGAAATTTTGTGAGGTTACTGATTATTCGTATAATGTTGATTTTATTGCTACAATTTTTCATGCACCAAGATTACTCGTGCACATGAGTCAGTTATTAAGGAAAGAGAACGCGCGTTAGAAAAGAAAGAGCCATGGATAAAAGAGGACACCCTGCTGTACTGAACAGATTAGTACAGCAGTGTTTTCATAGAGACAAAGAAGCCTACCTTAACCAACCCTGCAATGAAATACAGGAATACGCAGCCCGCAATGAGACCAGTGCAGTGTATAAGAGAATACATTGTGTGAGATTTTAGAGGAATTCTGGACAGCTGGAAGACATACTGCGAGCGGTTGTACCTAGACGGTGGAACACCAGAGATAAACCAACTGGTTCCTATGGTCGAATAGGATGAAGGAAGCAAAGCACCTGGTTGCGAAGGTATTGAAGCTGAATTGTTGGAATCAAGGAAGTATAGCAACTGCTACTGTGTGATATGGCAGGGTTGTAAACGATCTGCTGAATGGTGTTAGTCAGTGCTGATTCCCTTGCATAAGAAAGGAGATGCAAGATTACGCTCTAATTATTGAACAATTGCTTTCATTCCACACGGCAGCAACATCATGTTACAAATCCTAAACAACTGGATCAAGGCATATCTACAAAGGCAAATTCCACCAGAACAAGCCGGGTTCATGCTAGGAGCAGGCGCAAGGGAACAGATGATGAATGTTGGGCAAATTATCGAAAAGTGCACGGAGTTCAACATACCTTTAGTAATATGTTTCATAGATTATGCCAAAGCTTTTGACTGCTTGAATTAAAAGAAGCTCTTCAAAGTTTTAAGAAAGGTAGGAGTCCCTGGTGATATAGTAGATTTGGTGGAGCTCCTGTGAGAATTGATGGTGAAGAATCTGGGGGTTTTCAAGCAGAACAGGGAGTTTGTCAAGGATGCATATTATCCCAGCACTTATTCAACATCTATGATGAGCACATAATTTGCGAGGCTCTAGAACATTGCAATGGTGGTATTTCTATTGCAGGAAGAAGAATCTGTAACCTTGATTGTTTCAGATGAAGAGGAAATGGTGGAGCTTGTCAACCTGGTGAAAATAGCCAACAAAAAACTTGACTTCGTATTAATACATCTAAAACGAAAGTTATGGTGGTGGTTCGGGCCAAGTGTTGTGTCTTCCAGTTTTTGCAGCTCTGAGCGAATACAAAAAAGGGAACTCTCTCATAAATTTAGGCTCCATCATTGAGGCAGATGAAGGCTCGTTGGCAGAAATATGGCACCAAATCGCTCTCAGCAAATCAGCTGTGACTAGATTGCTTAATGACATATGTAATGACAAGATCTCCAGAAAGACAAGGAAGAGACTTGTAGAGTCACTTGTCTTCTATGTTTTCCTATATGCCATGGAAACCTGGATGTTGAAGGTGGATGATAAAAGAAGAACCCAAGCCTTTGACATGTGGGTCTGGTGAAGGATGTTGAGGATACCCTGGATAGTGCAACAAACCAACATTTCAATTGTCAACGAAATACAGGAACCAGTCAGGCCTAGTGTTTCATGTAAGAAACACATTCTAGGGTATTTTAGACTTGTGACCAGGCGAGAAGTCGATAATCTGAAAAAAGACATTCTCTTTGCTAGTAAAAAAAGGAAAGGAAGATCTCCGAGCAGGTGGTCTGACATCATCAGTCGTAAGCGACTGAGACCTACTGATGATGATGAAAGGATGCAATGAAGTTCAAAAATCAAAACTCCCAAAAGGTACATCTGGGACCCATACCAAATCTATATATCTTATTCCAAGCAATTTCAAGCATTTAACTCTTATTTAGAATGGAGATTTATGTGTTTGGTATTCCTTGGTGGGTATTGGCAGGGGCCCATAAAAACAGTGGTACTTCTTTGGTTGCGATGCATCGCAAAGATCGAGTAGGTCAATTTGATTTAAGAACAGATTCGATCAAGGAACATACTTGATCAGTAATGTTCTCCATCTTTGACCCGGTGGTTAGGTCTGTGGAAGGATAGAAAACTATGGTCAAATTTTATCTCCTCCCCCACCATTATAAAATTACAATTCTGCCGCACTTGTTTGAGATAACAAATGAATATAATTTTCTGGAACTGCAATGCGACTGTATACCTTCAAGCGGTCGGTATACAATAATTATTTGGTAGTGAGAATATTAACCTCTATCGTAAGAGTAGCACCCTTGAAGAAATTTGATGTATTGTGATTGGAGCTACGCAAAGCAGAATTGCTTTCTAATTTAATCAAAAAATCATTGAAAATGCTCAAAAATAAGCTTAAATTTGGAACAATTTGTCTATGAACAGATAACACTATAACTCTGTATTGAATTCGATCTCTTCATGTAAATATGAAATTTTTATGGCGAGTCAAGTTAGACTAATTCAAAAGATGACTAAAGAACCTACGTGGGATTATATAAACACGAAGGAAAATCCAGCAGATCTGTTGTTCAGAAGTGTAAAGTCTCAGGAGTTGGAAAGTTTATCTTTATGGTGGGAAGAAGGTAAGAGACCTACCTTCGTAGCGTCAACAGAGCCCATCACTCCAAATAGCAACCAAATTCACGGAATCTGTCACTTTAAAACTTGAAAGACCTGTGTATAATTCAAAAAGAACTTTAGCTATGGTACAGAAATCGGCCACAATATTTTCCAGGCCTGAAACATGGATGATCTCTGTGAAAAATTGAGATATATATTGCGCCTGTTGGGATCGGCGTTGAAGTTTGATGTGTTTTTAGGTTTGAAAAATAGGTAGTAACGGTTTGTGATCTGTGACCAAAATCAATCGCCTACCTTTGACCAGGTGCTCAAAATGTTCAGTTGCAGCACACAGCCTCCAAACTGAGCTAGGAACTTGAAATCAGGCATGTACATTTAATAGGGACCCTAGATATGCCTTTAGGGGGAGGGAGAGTTTGATTTTTCAGCTTCATTTCACCCTCTCACGGCCCCAAATAAGTGATTTTTTGGTCATTTTTTCTTATTTTTTGAGTTTGTTCATTGTTTTTTTCTAAACCACATAACGTTTACTGTATTTTTGTGGGAATGATGGGATACCATTGTCTTATTAAAAACTTGTTTTTTTTTTGCTAAAATTTTTTTTTCCCGAATTTTTTGAAAATTTCTAAACTTTGAATTAGATCTGCAAGTTGAAAAAAATAGAATTAGAAAGGTGAAGTTTTTACCGCATAATTTAGAGGTCATTTTGCAGATATTATGATTTCGTGGTCCGAAGGTTTCTAAAAAATGCAAAATTTGGCGGATCCTAACATACGTACGCTCATTGTCTAATTCTGCAAATAATTTAGCCTACAATAGACTTGTATTTGAAAGAAAAGACGAATTCGACGATGCTTCAAGAAACTTTTATAAATACTACAATCGAGGAAGTAAACAAGTAAAAGTGTAGGGTTTCTCTTTCAAATGCTGCGAAATCCGACAAATGTATCAAGGTTGAAAAGTGAGGTAGATACGTACAAATATACGTGTACGTGGAACTTCTTTACAATTAACTCGGTAAAGTATACTGGAATTCAATAAAACTTGCCAATATTTTGTCGCTGAACGAGACCTTGTATTTTTCTTTCATTTACCATTGCAAAGTTAGTACATGGCCGTTTCACATTTTCGTATATTTGTAGGATGTACCTACCCGGTACCCGCAGAATTTCGCGATTGAAAAGTTTTTTTTTTACTCATCGAATCCCATTTGTAAGATTTGCTCTCGGGGTAAATACCGGACCTTTACTCTTAAAATGTGTAGTATACAGTTTAATAATATAGCGTAAAGTTTCATAGTGCCATTCGGCGTTGTAACTTTTCACGGATCCGGCTACGTAGGTATAGCGATTATCGATGTGGGTGGTTTTGATTGGTTATATTACCAAAGCGTCGAATAAGGTACCACCGCACCGAACCATTATTTAAACTTCGTCGACTACGGTAACGCTAAAGGTACAGGGGTGGAGGTAGTTTGGCTTTTTCATAATGCAACGTTAAATATTGTATGGGTATTGGATAGGTAAGTAGGGTACGTAGTACATACCATTGATAATCTTGACCTTGTTTTTAAAAGATTTACATGCTGTCCAAATAAGTTACTTACTCGTCTCTTCAGCATCGTCATCGGTTCTCGCATCGTGCGTTTAAAATAAATTACGTTGTAAGTGTCTGTCGGTCGAAACCGCAGGAAATTTATTTATTGAAGTAATCGACGCGTGAACGACGCGACGTAAACAGCTGAAAATATTGATTAAAAGCTGGCACACAGATTGATTTTTATTATTATTTTTTCACCCTTTTCAAAAGGTATGGTACCTAATATTATTGTCGTCGCGTCGGTTGTATCGTGTCGTATAGTCGAAGAAATATTTTTTTTAAAATTAAAAATATTTTCTCAACCAGATTTTTGATTTTTGTGAAATATAGAGCTTCTTAATCAGTGATTGGGGTAGAAAGTGATTTTAAAGTGCATTTTTCAGACCATCAAAAGTCATATTTAGAACCCTGCTAAATTCACATACCAGATTCGTATACAACATAATATACCACAGTTCGCATCCTCGCTTCGCTAGGGCTGCTTGTAATAAGAAAGCCTATCAAAAAACTATATTTTGGGGCCGCGATGGAGTGCAATCGAGCTGAAAAGTCGAAACCCCCGGTAGGCACATCGAGGACCTCAGCTAAATCTACATATAAAGTTTCAATTTCCTAGCTAAATTTGAAGGTGAATTATGCGAGGTACAAACTCTAAATATAAAAAAACCTGTCCAAAAAACCACATTTTCGGGGCTGTGAAGAAGGTGCAAATGATCACTAAAGTCGAAACCCCCAAAAGGAACATATCTGACACCCCTACTAAATCTACAATTGAAATTTCAACTTCGTAGCTGAAATTCAAGGAGGGGAGATAAGGGAAGAACAGCTCTTTCAAGGTGAAAAAAGAGAAAACTCCTCATATCACCCCTCCTCCTAATTGACGTAGGAATCTGATTAGCCTGATTTTCTATGTCATATTGTCAATGAAAACCAGGCTATTGCAGTGTATCAACCAACGGCGGATAAAGGGAGAGTATCAACAAAATCCGTTTTCTGATCTTACAAGACCTTTAAGCCGGTTTTTAGTCATGTCAGATATTTATTTTTGCCATTAAAAAAAGTTTTTATCCACCCCCCCCCTCCACAACAAACATTAAAATCATTTACTCCGCTCGATACTGACCGAAATCGATCCCATTCGGTCAATTGATTTAGTTTGGTGACAGATTAGATAAATATGAGTTAGGATGAATTTGGGTCAAAATTAAGTTTTTCCCAAATTTGGGCAAGGAGGTGTTGAGGAGTCAAAAACGAAAAAATTATCCTTTTTTCAGTCAGTTGATAGAGAATCAAAAGTTGTGTAACATATCAAAAAAATCAATCTCTTAAGTCAATTAAGAGGGAAGATATGAGGGTTTCCCCCCTTTTTAACTTTGAAATAGGGCTGTTCCTCCCCTTATCCCCCAACCAAATTAATCTAGGAAGTTAAAATTTGGTATATATCTTTAGTTCGGGTCTCAGATGTGCTTTTTGAGGGTACTGACTTTTGGGCTCCATTGTATTCCCTCACAGCTCCACAGAAGTGGGTTTTTGATTGATTTTTCTCTATTTTCTCATTTTTTGAGATTGTTCCTCACATAACTCCCCCTCAAATTAAGCTAGGAATTTGAAATTAGGTATGTACATTTAGTAAGGGTCCTAGATGTGCCTTTTGAAGGTGTCGACTTTTCAGCCCCACTTCACACCCCCCCCCCATAGCCATAGTGGCTTTTTGGCATTTTTTTCTTATTTTTTGAGTTTGTTCCTCGCATAGCTCCCCTCTAAATTGAGGTAGGAAGTTGAAATGAAGTATGCACACTAAGTATAAGCTCTAGATTTGCCTTTTGAGGGTCTCGATTTTTCATCCCCATTTCACCCCTTCACAGCCCCAAATATGTGATTTTTTGGTCATTTTTTTCTTATTTTTTGAAAATATTCTTGGTATAACTCCTCCCAAATTGAGCTGGGAAGTTGAAATTAGGTATGTACATTTAGTAACAACATCGCAATTTTTTGTTTTTTGGGTGTGTTATGCGACTTTGGATTATCTATTGATTGGCTTAAAAAGGTATAATTTATGTAATTTTTACCCTTCAGCATCTTCTCCCCCAAAAGGCGTAACTGAATTTTGACTCGAGGTCAATCCCACTCCCTTTAATCTAAGTTTATTTCCCAAATGTATTCGATTTTGGTCGGTATCGAGCTGACCAAATAATTTTTAGTTTCAGATAGAAAAATGTAAATATCAGAGATGATAAAAAATGATCGTAATGGTCTTTTAGGACCCAAAAAACGGATTTTGTTGGTATTCCTGCCTCATTTACGATAATTCGATAGACCGTAATAGCCTGGTTTTCATTGACAATATGATACAGAAAATTAGGCTAAAAATCGCATGGGATATCCTCAATCGTCTACGTGTGTGTTAGTATAATATTAGATTGTCTGGGGGTAAATTTGCATTTCTAGCATGTAACTAATGCGTGAATATAAATCTTAAATGCGATATTCTACATATAATACCTCTCGTTGCGTTTGATTAATTAAGAATCATGCTTTTAATTACACGAGAAATAAGGTGAATGTGATTTAGTATACGGAGATATCTTGCAAGTCGACGGTATATTTTTGTAGGGTAACTTATACTTACTATCTGCGTCACGTCACGTGACGGTTTTTGCTGTATACTTATTCCTCGAGGTTTCCAATGTTCCGTCGCATCAAAACGATAAAGTAGCATACACCTTGTATGAGATTTAATACATTAATACATTTCGCCATTAATTAACAAGTATAAGTGTTATGATTATGATATTATATGTATGGGTACGTGCACCCATCGTTTATTTTATCTTTTATATTTTTTAAATAGGTGCTAAATGGTTTAACCGGGCGGTATCACGATGAAGGAAGAAAGCAAGACGTAAAACATCTGATGGCGCATGTAAGTATTGAATTGGAACGCTGTTGAGTAACTTATTCCATCTCATCCAATTGCCTTTTTTTTAATGACATTTTTATTGGCCTCATTTTAGTATACTTAAATAGAGAACAATATAACGACAGTACTTATAAGAAAGCTTTTCCAATTTTTAAGGCAAAATAAGAAGCAGAATAGACTTGCTTAGCATGTATTGTGTCGTATACCTATCTATTTTAAATTACGCCAACGGAAATGAAAAAAAAAATCGACGAATTTGTTGTAGAAGATTGATCTATTCTATTTCTAAAGGCTTCTTATATTATACTCGTAGTTGTATTAGGTATAAAGGAGATGGGACTTTTTAGCTTAGAAATCGTCCAAACCCGATCAAAATTCATGAAAAGCAGAAATTTCGTGTATAAACACTGTGGAGTGTGTGTTTCAATATTCTTGAACTTCCCTATAAACCATGCATATTTTGCGCCCTTTGGGGAGGCAAGCATCTGCAAAGTTTGTTTTTTTTGGCAATTATTTCCTAAATGACGCACTTACGGAAAAAAATGCTGAAAGAAAAGTTGTGCAGCACCAAAAGATGAACGTTTTTACTTCTTTGACTTTTTACCCCAGGAGGTTGCGTGGAGGAGCTGGGCTTTCGAGAGGAAAAAAATTCTCAAAAATCTACTTACTTCATTTTAAGGAAGCATATTCCTCGCGTAGCACGTTCCATTGTTTTGTAAAATGAGAAAAATGTAAGACCGTCCCTTTTTTTTTCAAAATGGGGGCTCGGGCTTCGACTTTGACAATCATTTGAACTTTGGACGCAAACTGGGCTTCCGAAGGGGAGGTCAATTTTGGACCTTGGTATCGATTTACGAAATCGAAAATTTGCTGTTCTAGATAAATGAAAGTTTTTAGCTTTTAGACCCAAATTGGGCCCAAAAATGGAGTGGTCAAATTACAAAATTTTGGTAAAATACACACAAATAGGTATGGGATTTGGTACATGGGTTTTTAAATGTGCTGTCTTGGAGCTCTGTAAATTCGTACCAATGTGCAAAATTAGGTAAATTTTCAATTTTTGAACCTCCTCCTTGGAAGCCTAATTTGGATCCGATGCTCAAATGATTGCCAGAATCAAATTCTGCGACCATAAAAACTCTTGTATTAGGCTTCATAAATTCCTGGATTTCATATTTGACTCGCATAAGCGCAAATTATTTATTTCACGACGAGGGTCATTTTTTTTATCTTTTCACCTTAGATCCGTCTCGTGGCCGCTTAGGAGAGGATTAAAAAAAATAAAAGAATCGCTTAGCGATGCTTTTTCAGCCTGATTTTCGTGAGACCTCCGAAAGACACACCTAGGGTATCTACTAAATGTATATTCTTAGTTTCAACTTCCTAACTATTTGGAAGGCAGTTATGCCAGGAATAAACTAAAATAAGATATAACGACCAAAAAACCACATATTTGGGGCTGTAAAGAAGTGGAATAGAGCCGAAAAATCTTGACCCTCAAAAGGCGCATCTAGAACCCCTACTAAATGTACTTACCTCATTTTAACTTGCTAGCTCAATTTGGAGGGGAATTATGCGAGGAACATACTCCAAAAATAAGAAAAAACGATCATTAAAACCACATATTAGGGGCTACGTAGGGGTGGAATGGGGCTGAAAAGTTCAGACCCCTAAAAAGCACATTGAGGACCTATACTAAAAGTACGTGCCTAATTTCAAGTTACTAGTACAATTTGGAAAGGAGTTATGTGAGAAACAAACTCAAAAAATGAGAAAAAGCAATCAAAAATCCACGGGGGGGAGGGTTAGGGGGTGTAATGGAGCTGAAAAGTTCAGACCCCCAAAAAGCAAACTTTTCAACCCCTTGCCTTCCATAGGGGGGTCAAAACGTGCATGGATTTTAGGGAAGTTCGACAATATTTTGGATAAATACTCCATAGTACCTATGTAGGAAATTTCCACCTTTTGTGAATTTCGATCGGATTCAAACCGAAAAAACCCCTACTAGGAGAAAATTTTCGGCCATTTCATTGCAATAGGTACCTAATTAGTTATCTACTTTTTCAAAAATTATTTATTAATTCGTTTCTGGAGAAGAATTCGATTACAAAATCTTAATATGGGTAAATGTAAAATAGTATGAGCTATACGATAGATTTTCAATTTTATATGCATATTAACAAACTTATAGCTGTACGTAAACGTATCTACATTAATGATTTTCATTCATCTTTATGGTTTATCTGTATCTACTGGACCTATGTATGTAGAGCTATCCACCAGTGATACGTTGACGATATCATTACCATAATTTGTAATCTGTCGCGTTAAAGTGTATTCGAATATTTTACGTTGGGGTATCTACGAATTTATTCATTATACGAAAATTCTGCTGATTTTGGTTTACGAATATCGCATGATTTGCATTTACAAAGCTTTAGTCGAAAATAAATATTAAAATTGGCTAACGACCTACGATTCATCTTTCATTAAGATGGGTAGGCTGTTTTTTGATTAACGAAGTAGTTGATCAAGGTATTTAAAAGGTGTACAAGTAACTGACCAGTTCAACGTTTATACAAGAGCTGGATTGATCGAAATAATAAAAAATTAAATTCGGTATTTTGAAAGGGAAATTTTCAATTTTTGGATTCCATAAAAGAAGAAAAGGTTATAACCTTGAAAAATTACCTGCGTGTTCAACAGCTAGTAAAAGTGACAAAAAAGGAAAGTAATTGGGCAAAAAAATTGTCAGAAAAAGGTGAAAAATTGAAGAACTACTCTTTGACGAATATGTTGTTTATTAATTTTTAATTCAATCACAACCACCAATTTTACTAGGGTTGCTCCACTCGACCGGTAATACTATGTAGGTTAATAGAATTGCCTACTCGGTTCGCCGCAAAAATGCGTTTTATCATAATCAAACTTGTTCAGAATCACACAACGAACACGTATAATTTAGAAAATTTTAACCGTACTGATATAGCCAACATTAGAAAAGTTAGCTTCTTGTTTCAATGAATGTATCTCGGCACCGAAGGCTCTGGAACAAAAATCAACAATTTATTCGCCATCTACAACCTCGAATTAATTCCAAAACATCATTTAGATTTTTAAAGATTCGAAAAAATCCCTAAACAAGCCCTTTTTGGTGTTTTTTTTGAGAAAAAATTTTCACTTAATTTTTGACATTTTCCTGCATAATTTACTTAGATTGACCCTGTTGAATCGTGATCAAGGCGTAAAACCTAAATAAAGGTTTACGTTTTTTTTGCGTTTCAAAGAGTGAAAAATCAAGTATAAAAGTAGAAAAAACAGTTCAATTTGAATTTTTTGGGTATGAAAAAGCGAGAAAAATATTTTAATTTCTTATACCCTTACTTCATCATTTTTAAAATATTTTAAATTATTGATTTTTTCAGCCCAATTTTCTATGTCGTAATGTCAATGAAATCTAGGCTATTACGGAATATCGATGCGAGGTAGAGGGGGAGTATCAACGAAATCCTTTTTAGAGTCCCAGAAGAGTACTGTGACTTTCTTTGGCTATGCCAGTTATTCATTACTTTTTTTTTTCGAAATTAAAAACTATTTGCTCAAAATCAACTTCCTGCGTCAATTAAAATCAGGCTCAAAAAGCAACGCATTGCGATGCTTTTTATCCTGATTTTCTATGTCATATTTTCAATGAATACGAAGCTATTACAGTCTATCGACCAACGACGGTGGGGGGGGAGGATTCCAACAAAATCTAATTTGAGGTACTAGAAGACCATTAAAATAATTTTTGACCATGCTCGATATTTATTATTTTTTCCTCCTCAAACATTAAAATCATTTACTCTGCTCAGTACTGACCAAAATTGCTCCAATTCGATCAATCGGATCAGTTTTGCGGCGGGTTAGATATATATGAATATGGATGGCTTTGGGTCAAAATCAAGTTTTGTCCCATTTTGAGAGAGGGGGTACTGAGGGATCAAAAACGTAAAAATTGCCTTTTTTTAAAGCCAATTGATAGAGAATAAAAAGTTGTATTACATATCCAAAAATCAACCTCTTAGTTCAGTTAGGAGGGGAGATATGAGGGTTTTTTCCTTTTTTGACCTTGAAAAAGGGCTGACCAAAATGAGCTAGGAAGCTGAAATTTTGTACGTATGTACATTGATTAGGAACCCTAGATGTGCCTTTTGGGGGTCTTGACTTTTCAGCCCCATTTTATCTCTTTACAGCCCCAAATATGTTGTTCGTTGGTCGAGGGGGGCGGGTCTAACTTTTTGGTGGAAAAATTTTACCTCATAAGTAACATTTTGTACCACTTGAAAAAAAATTGAATTGAATGACAATTTTATCGGAGCGGGGTGATATGAAAAATATTTAATATGAAGATTGTAGGAAATTGAAGGTATCATAAAAAAGGGATATAAATGATATCTTCATTTTGAATTCTCGCTCCTGCCTCTCCACCTTTTGAACTATTTTAGTTTTAAAAATATTGTTCGATTTGGGAGCCTACGGTTTTAATCTAGCAAATTATTATATTTTTAGCTTGATTACTGAAAATTAGTTGCTCAGCACGATACTAACAAAAATCAGTCAATTTTGGGCAGTAGGCTTGGAATGGGAGTGAATTTAATTTTTTCAATAGGGGATGACCTGGGGTCAAAATTAAGTCATGTCTAAATTTGTAAGTGGGATGCAAAGGTTGTGCAACATATCCAAAAATTAGTTTCCGAAATCAATTAGGTGGTGAGGTATGGGGGGGGAGGGAGTTAGCTCTTTTTGAGCTTTAAAAAAAAGCCTATCATCACACACTTACTCTTCAAGTTAAGGTAAGAGGTTGAAATTCGACGATTTGACGTGTAGATTTAACAGGTGCCGGAAACTGTGTTTAAGGGTTCAACTTTTTTTTAGCATCGTTGTACCTTCTCGAAGCATTTAAAACGTATTTTTTCTATTGATTCTTATCAGTTTTCAAGTTTATTCTTAGCATACGTCTGCTTCAAATTGAGCTAGGAAGTTGAACTTGGCATGTGTAATTTGTAGGGATCCTTGATGTACTTTTGCTGGGTTTCAAAGTCTTAGGTCTGGTTGATCTACTAAAGCAAGATCAGATAAGTAGGTCAAATAATTAAAGAAGATTCGCTTAGAGGAGTTTTAATATTCCTAAATAATTTGTGCAGCTTCGAAAAAATAAATATTTATACGATTTTCAATCGTAGCTTTTTATAATTAACCCAGGAGCGAGGTTGAAACTTTGTACATTAGCTAACAGTCTGACTCAAATTTTCCTGAAGATTTCTATATTTTCACCCCCAGAAAAAGGAATTTTTATCTTTTTTTCCCACCAATTTCTCTCGTTGTTACCTTCGCAATGCTTTACGAAGCATAAATTAACTATATAAACTTCAACTTTTTAATCCCAAAATATTCTCGTCGAGTATTTAAAAAAAAAACGAAAAAAAACGTCGCATTCGTAGCCTTCTCTTAAATTTCGTACAAACTCCAACATATCAACAAAAAAAAAAAAAAAAAAAAAAAAAAAAAAAAAAAAAAAAAAAAAAAAAAAAAAAAAAAAGGAAAAGAAAATTAGACTGAAAGATCTTTCATAACAAAATGTCATGCTCGTCACTGCCACTGAAAGTGAAATACACAAAAAGGACGTACGACGCGACGCGACCCGACCCGACGTTAAGTTCGTGAGTTAACCAAATTTATATTTTTTATGCCCCAGAGATTCCTACAGTCTTCTCATCAAGTGGTTAAAAAATTGATATAAAAATTCAAGGTCTCTTTCGTCAGATTGGTACATCCTTTCTTACGTATATTATGTCCCTTTAGGCTGGAAGTTTTTTTTCTACGTTTAAACGTGAAATAAGTTCATACGTTTCAACATTCTATTCGATTACACTAGACGCCTTGCTTACTACTCTTTTTACTACAAAGTGTTCTTGTATTTTTATCAGCAAAAAGGTCCTCAACCTTTTTTTTGTGTGTGTTTGGAAAAAAAAAGTTTTGAAAAGCCGCGTATATGTATATTTCCCATTTTGCGGTAGGTATAGTGTTGTAATATAGACATTGCTCTATTTGAGATGTGTAATGCTGTGAAAAGAATCACCATGGTACCTGTCCTACATATATTTTACGTTGTCGAAGTGAAATATTTCTCGACGATATTTCAAACCCCTATTTTAGTAATTTATTTTCCAAGACAGATAAAAATTGTCGATATGATATATAAAAATGCGTAGATAATTTTCATACTCGTAGGTACATGCGAATGTGTACCTGTGTATTTTACAATAC
Source organism: Ferrisia virgata (assembly GCA_900060175.1). Lineage (NCBI taxonomy): Eukaryota > Metazoa > Arthropoda > Insecta > Hemiptera > Pseudococcidae > Ferrisia > Ferrisia virgata. The sequence continues at coordinate 22,169 of FIZR01012782.1, forward strand.
GTTATACTTCTCTACGTATGACAATAGCCTATGTCGAGTATAGGTATTGGTAATCGAAATCGTGTGTGTTTATTTTTCGAGGGACACTTTGGGGTCATTTTTTTTCATCAAATATGGTATTTTTTTCCATATTGATGTATCTAAATCATCGGTTAGTAGGCAGCTATTATATTACGCTTGTGTTTTGCAAATGAGTTATCTTCAGCTGGCAAAATTGGCTGTTTGCTTAGTATAATACATACAACACATTATGGAGCTAAGGCTACGTATACCAATATCAGTTTTGGTTTAGATCATCGTACATCTTAAACAAACATCAAGCTCGACTCACTATATAAATTAAAATGAATGTGTATAACTCAATGACAGTGCAGTTAATATCGCGTGTGCTATGTAAGTACAAAGCTGTTGTGTAGAATCACAGAGTAAATTAGAAAATTGCTTGAGAAATAATTTTCGGCGCAGAGATAGATTGCTGGAAGCGTTTGATGTTAATTTTACCGAGTACTCGATTGTGGTATATTAAAGCTTCTTTAAGTGATGATGCTGAAATATTCTTCATAATTAATGTAATATTTTCAAACTCGATTTAAGTTTTTTTTATTGTACCACTGACGTGTTTACGAAGCGTAAAAGGAAAACGTTTTCCCTCTCTGTTTGGTGCCGGAGAAAAAGGACGGTAAACGGCAACAAAAAAAATTCGAAATGAAAAATTTCGTTTTTATTAACGCGTGAAAAAATCATTTCGCTCGTATATAGTTTGGTGGTACAAGTAATTACAAATTTTTCAATATTTCTCCGTTGCATAAGTATTTTATCGCTTTTGGAAAAAAATTAATATAAAAAATTTTTGCTCGTAAGTTTACTGCAATGAATTAGATATTAACGAAACGTATTTAATAGTTGGAAACTTTTTTTTTTTTTTTTTTTTACAAAGTAGTATTTTATATAGGATAGAGGACATTTCGAGAGCTGAACCATGTGATATTATTAATTTGTTTTCTATATCGCTCGTATCGATAAATATTCGTTATTTGTACAGGGTGTTCCGCATTTACTTCACCATCCTTATACCAGTGATGGATCAACTCATGAAACTTACATGTATAATGATTAGCATACACAAAAAATTGAAGGGACTGAGATATGCTATTTTCAAAATTTCATTTTTGGCATAATCTTCCACTTACTTTGACAAATCATAGAAAAAAAAATTAGTTATGATAAAATTAGGCTATTTGCTCCAAAACATAGGGTACACCCTCGACTATGTGTGATATAAAAATCAAGAACGGAGATGAAATGGTTCCTAAAATATGACAAAATGAATACAAAAAACATGACAAAACTAAAAATTTGTAATTTTTCAAGTTTTTAGTGAATAATTTTAAAAAATCTAATATGAGCACTTCATTAAAAAAATTTAAATTAATAGGAGAGCATCTTCAACTCAGTGGTAAGAGTAGTAAACCTAAGGGTTGCATTTATAGAGAGAAGAAAAATATCAATTGAAGAAAACAATTTTTCACCATGATTTTCGTTAGATATTACACATAAGAAAACCCGACCAAAAAACTACACTTAAGGGACTGCGAGGAGAGAGGGTAGATGCGATTGATACTAAATCTACATAGCAAATTTCAACTTCCTAGCTCAATTCGGAGGAGAGTTACGCCAGGAACAAACTTAAAACATGAGAAAAAAATCCGCCCAAAAAACTACCTTTCTGGAGTGTAAGGGGACGCAATAGATCTGTATAGTCGAAGCTCCCAAAAGGCAAATTTATGGTCTCTACTAAGTTCACATACCAAATTTCAACTTCCTAGCTTAATTTGGTGGGGAGATAGAGGAAGACCAACCCGTGTTCAACGTCAAAAAGAAAGAAAAACCTCATATTTCTCTTTCTAATTGTCCCAAGAGCCTGATTTTTGGGTACATTATACAACTTTGGTTTGTCTTTTGGCTGGCTTAAAAAGAAACAATTTTTGCGATTTTAGCCTCTTAGTACCTCCTCCCTCAAATTTGAGTGCAACTGAATTTTTATCCGAGGTGATCCTCACTCCAGAATGTCAAATGGCACGCCAATCAAAGACTATTTCCCAAATTTGATCGATTTTGGTCCGTATCGAGTAGAGCAAATAATTCTTCAATTTCGGGGTAAAAAATATATATCTGGCATAGTCAACAATGATTGCAATGGGGTTCTAGGACCACAACACATATTTTGTTGATCGCCCTCCCCTCATCTGCCATGCATACAAAATCAAGCTAAATATTTTAGTTATTATAATTTTAAATGTAACTGCGAGAGAAGGAATCCGTTGCGCCTGAACGAAAGGAATATACATGAGGGATTGTGGTAAAAAATTCAAGAGTGGGGATGAAGTGATTTGAAAACTGTGACGATATACGTGTAAAAAAATGTGGTTACTTTCGATTTTTATGAATAATTTATGAAAAAGTTATCACGAGCTCCTCATTAGAAATCTTTAAAATGAGTAGCAGTACCTCTTCCCTCAATGGTTCGAATAGAAATCCTAAAACTTCTTTCACAATGAAAAAAAAAATGTAAAATTTGAAATTTATTAATTTTTTCATGTTTTTTTGTATTCATTTTGTCATATTTTACGAACCACTTTACTCCCACTCTTCATTTTTATAGCACACCTACTCGAGGGTGTACACTGTTCTTTAAAGCAAACAGCAAATTTTTATCGCTATTAGTTTTTTTTCTATGAATTTTCAAAGTGGGTGGCAGATTTGAGTGATAATTAAATTCTGAAAAGAGCTTATCTCAGTCCCTTCAATTTTTTAGGTATGCTAATCATAATACATAAAAGTCTCATAAGTTGATCTATCAATAGTATAAGGATGGCCAGATTAATGCGGAACACCCGATTCATGATGTTAAATTGCTAATATTTTCGCAGTGGGTAACGTAACGTGTCTGATGTCGAAGTGGCAAAAGTAAAATATCCCTCCGGGTTTAGTAATTTTAAAAGGAAATTAGGTGTATAAAAAGCTTTTAAAAACCACTGTAATGAAAAGATGCGCTTCTTTAATTTCCTGCGCGATTTTTTCTTCTTCTTCTTCTGCTTAAAGCTTTTAAAACTCGTAAAAAAATTATACCATTTTAATCCGACTTGTAACATTTTCAAAGAGCCGTTGCAACGTTTTAAATTGCCGCTGTGAATCGAAAATAAAAGTAATGATGCCCTCCTCCCTCTTCAGTCGAAGATATACCTATAGTATACCTGCCTACGAAAACCTTTCTTTATTGTTTTTAACATTGAGCAAATTTACGTATTTTGAAATTTTCAATTCACTGCATTCTTTTTTTTATTTTGTTAATTTGTTGTTTGTGCGGTGAATTTTTCTTTGAAAATGGAATTTCTGGACGAGTTTTAATGCTGTCTGCAGTCTGTACGCTCGCAGCTTTTCGAGCTGGCGTTTTGTTTATTGTGTGGGAATTAAAGGCGATGTTTTCTTTATTTAATTAAAATCAAAAGCCGAGCTCGAAACCCATGCCGAGGTATTTTTTTGGTGGGAATTTTATTACCTATGTTTTGTGTGCAGTATGAAATGCCATTTGTTTATCGCGTCGAAATTTACCAAACAATGATTTTCGTGGGTGTAAGTACTTAGTCTAGAAATGAGTACCATGTTTGGAAAGTGAAAATGTTTGTCCTTGATTGGAGATATTTTCGATGCTTCGAAGATGAAGGCGAAGAAAGTTGAAGGTGAATTTTCAAATATTCGTACTTGACTGTAAATATATTCTATCGAATGGGATGTTGCGAATTTTTGTTTTCTTTTACCCCGATGTTCTCTGTCATGTTGTAGAATAAAATCTGGCTGTTAACGATGATCGAACAATGATTTTTGTAGCGGTAAATCATTGAGGTTATTTTTGAGCTTGTCGCATATTTTTTATTTTATTCTATTTTTTTTTTTTCGCTGAAGATTAAAATCATTTACTTGACTCGATACCGACCTAAAAAGTTCAAATTCGGCCAATAAGCTTTGATTGACTGTAGATACATGCATATAATATTGAAGAGGGTGATCCTGGGTCAAAATTGAGATTTGCCAAATTTGGAGGACGGGGTATTGAAAGGCTAAAATTGAAAAAATTGTTCGTTTTTAAAATTAATCGATACAGAATCAAAAGTTGCATAACATATCCAAAAATCAACCTCTCAGGTTTATTAGAAGGGAAGATATGGAAGAGTTTTTTTTTTCCTTTTGATGTTGAAAAAAGGATCGTTTCACGTCTATTTACTCTCCAAATTGTGCTGGGTGGCTGAAATTTGGTATGTAGGTTTAATTGTGATCCTACATGCGTAGTTTATAGGTTTAAACTTCTCAACTCATTTGCAACCCTTGTATAGCCTCACAGAAGTGATTTTGGGTTGGTTTTTACCATCTTTCTCAAGTTGTTCCCTCCCATAACTCTTAATCAGATTGAGCTAAGGAACTAGGGGAGTGAAATTTTTCATGTAGGTAGCTGCGATGAGGATCTCTGATGTGTTTTTTAAGGGGGATTTCACTTTTCATCTAAACATGTTTGTGGAAGGGGGTAAATACATCTTTCCCTTTCACAATCTGTTGCGAAAGTAGGTAAAAAAATTGTACATCTTCAGAAGTTGGCAAAGAGTCAATTGAGAAAAAAATAGATAAATTATGGTTTTCATAAGAACTAATCAACATAAATTTAAAACTCCTATAAATGCAATTTTGGCACTAAAAAAACTAACAAATAACTCCTATTTTTTTCATTTTTGTAAACTTTAACCCTCAAAAAATAGTGCCTTGTACATCATAGAACCTCTGTATTTCACTTTGCAAAAATCGTTGCTAAAATTTATAGAATTCAGTTGATAATTTTTTTATTTTCACCTCTTCCTTGCCCACCTGGTGTCTTGAACAGAGTAAAAATATATAAATTGGAAACAGCATTTTCATTATTCAATAAATTTAAAGAAAACAAATAAAACTAACATTTACCGAATTTGAACCGATGACAACAGATAAAACGACACACTGCTGCCATGTCTTAAATGGAGTACAAATATGTATATTGGAAACTGCATTTTCAACATTTAATCGATTTAATGAAAGCAAATTAAACCAACATTTAGCAAATTTGAACTGTTAACACAAAACAGAACCACGCTCTGCTACCATATTTCGAACAGAGTAAAAATCAGCTTCCAATTTATACATTTTTACTCTGTTCGAAATATGGTAGCAGAGTGTGGTTTTGTTTTGTGTTAACAGTTCAAATTTGCTAAATGTTGGTTTAATTTGTTTTCTTTAAATTGATTAAATGTTGAAAATGCAGTTTCAGTTTTATAACAGATGTTTTCATTCTTGAAAAGTTGTGCTAGAAAAGCCATAGTATCGTGCATTTACAACACCTGGAACCTGACTTTGTAACCTCAATGCTGCTAGATCAGCTCGTTATATCATAATTTTTTCTTGACATCGCACGACAGTTTTTCTCTGCTCTTTAAACCTGAACCAGTTTCTTAATTTCAGTGTCACAATCCAGTTGTGGATGACAAGCTCTTTATGACAAAATTGCCATTTTTAACTACTCTGTGTGAAATAGAGAAATTTTGCATTAAATTCCACTTTTTCAAATTGGTGGGTTTTGCGCCAGGAATAATAATTTTCTATTTTTTTTACAATATATATATATATTCATGAAAGAGAAAATAATTTTGATGCAGTTTTAAAATTAAGTTTTGTTCGTCCAAATTCTAGGATCCAACTTTTTATACTATGCCGACTTGTCTTTACTAATGCTAGATTTATTGGGCAATATGTGCAATGTAAAGAACAGAGAATATTTTGAAGTAGAATATTTTTGTTCTTGTATAAAATAAGATCCATAACTTGAGTTACTTTGTATAACACTCCATCAAATCGGGTAGGTAGATAGTAGGTAGGTAGATAGGTAGGTAGGTAGGTATTTAAGTCTTGGCAACAGGAGCTTTTTACCTTCAATTTTACCCGACCCAACAGGCAACATTTTCGTAACATTAAAGTTCGTGATTTAGATTGATTAAGATTTTTTTTGTCAGTTCTTTTAAGCGGCATTGTGCTAGATGGCGGGACGCGGTACGGCGGCATTCTACAGCATGCCGCTTGAAAAACCAAGAAAAGGTAAATATTTACTTAGGACTTGAAAATGCTGTTTATAGTTACGAATCTAATAAAATTAATGGAAAGCTTGCGTATACCTACATATAATACGCTATGTCGTTTAATGAAAATTTTACGCCGGAGACGCGCTAAATAACGTCTCTCTTTTCGCGATATTACCTATTCATCGCTTTTCTAATACGTATATACCTATTTACCTTGGTAGGTATACAGATATATATGTATATATAGAACAGATCATCGTGTAAGTTCCGATTAATATAGTTTAATTTCGAGTTTTCGTTACGCATTATTAAGCTCGTCTCGTCGCGTCGCCACGCCACGCTATGCCACGTCGTTCGCACATATTATATGAGTATTCGTATTCGTATAAATTGGTCTTTTGTTAACCGTTTGGAAATTGTTTCGAAATTTATGTTCGAACTTATCGCGTATATATATTCTTATCACTATACTACCATATTATATACGTTTACGCATAAAAAATATTTTAACTTATACTTACAAGCATAAGTGTAGGTTTAGCTATATCTTTGATTCTATCCAGTCTATAATGTTGCACATGTAGTTTCTATAAATTGAATTTTTTTTTTTTTTCATTACTTTTCTACGATGAAGGTATAAGCGACTAGAACAGAATGTAAAAATATTCTGCAATTGAAAATATTCATAATGTACGAGCTGGTATTTATATGGAATTTACATATAGATGTTGGGTACTGCAGGATGGATAGTTGTATGTACATGAAATGCATAACGAAAGAGTAAATTTATCGAAAATTAAATTTCACACTTGGAGTTGCGTAGGTACCGCGAAAGGAAAATAATAATAGCATGAAAAAATACATACACCGTGTTGGACATGAAAAATGTGTGAAAGTTGACCGCACAAATGCGGCTACATACACTTTAAATTTATCGGCTGAGACTGAACTTTTTCAACTTTATGTTATATGTTTTATAATACCTGATTCAGAAAAGGACGCAGTTATACGATATAGGTAGCATTTTAGATTCATTGAACGTTTCATTTACCAGCATTGCGCTAATAATTTTTACTGATTAGGCATCTTTTAACTGGGAAATGAGCAACAATCTTTATACATTATTAGATCATCCAATACTGTTGAATTTATCAGGGTAGGTCTAGGTCAGCGTTGAATTTAATAAGTGGCTTACCTAAATTAAATTTTCATTTCGAATCCAAACCTCTAGAAATGGTATAATTTTTTTCAAAAATATTGTAAAAATTATTAAAACATGAAAAAAATTAATTTAGAAATTCTAAAATATTTAAAATGTTAATTAAATGATTTGAGTTAAGATCGATGTGATCTGAATTGATTTTCATATTTAAAATAATAAATTTAATTAGTACGAAAGGATTAATTTTTTCTAATAAAAATATTTAGATTATTTAAATTTTTATATTTATATATAGAATTCTAATTAAGATTTTGATTATTTGATTATTTAATTTTATTAAAGCAGGATTTTATACTTTAATCGAATTCAGTTTTAGGTTACATAGATAATGGAGTAGGATCTAATAAAAGTTTATTTGTAAGATTTATTCAGTTTTTGATCATGACAAAATTTTAAAAACATTTTCAAGCTGGACCGAATATTATAAAAACAATGAGTGTCACAGTAACAGGATGGAGTGAAAAAAAGCATCGCAGTGCGTTGCTATTTTAGCCTGATTTGCCTAATGTAAACAAGATATGCGAATTGATCATTCATGCAATAATAAAAAAAAAAAAAAAGGTGTTCTGCTAAGTTTTTTCTTGAACCCTGGTGTGGTACAGGTAGATATTGAAGTTAATAACTGAAACCCCCAAACGGTACATTTAAGACCCTTACTCAGCCTACATACCTCATTTCAATCCCCTAGCTCAGTTTGGAGGAGAGTTATGTGTGCTGCAATCTTGAAAATTAGTAAAATTTGACTAAAAAACCACATTTTTGGGGCTGTGACGGGTTGTTATAAGACTAAAAAGTCAAAACACGTAATAGACACATCTAAGACCTCTACTAACTGTACATGTCAAATTTCAACCCTCTACCTTTATTTGGAGGGGAGAAATGGGCATGGCTGGGAACACTAATCTAACCTCAGTTGGAATATCAAGAAAAAATGAGTGTACCAGAGCGAAGCCAGGACGAAATTTTTGAGATTTAACGACTCGTTGTACTTTTTAAATCACTAAATCTGAGAAAATTTCGGTTCAAAGAGATGGAAACTACGTCTAGGTATCTCTCGAATGGCCAAGCGGCCATCGAATTGTCCCGGTCTACCTGGATTTTCCCGGCGTCCAAGTGAGTTCATCCAACTCTGGATATGAGGGACCACCCTTTTTTCGAGGTTAAAAAGGAGAAAGTCCTCATATCTCCTCTTCTAATTTACCTGGAAGGCTGATTGTTGTACAGGATTTGCTTGAAAAGGAACAATTTCTGCCATTTTAGGCTCTCTGCAGCCCTCCTCCTCCTTCTCCTCCTCCCAAATTTGGGCATAACTGAATTTTGTTAACAGACCTCTTTCGCTGTTAACCTCTTTATATTATATTCTACTATTGAGACGGACAGCAGGACGAGGTAGTAGGCGAAAATGTGTGTCATTTTATGACTATTTGACAAAAATTTTACAAAGGCTGTAGCAAGTTAATCATGGTGATTTGTCTTTGGGTTAAAAATTTTACACCTTTTTGACGAACCCCAGAATTATTAGTATAAAAGATGATTTTTGAACGCAATCAAAATTTTTAATTTCACTGCAGTCAGTGTATTATGATTTGGCATGACTTACCTACCATACCCTTCCTCCCTTCCACTTTCCCATCCCCTCTTTCTTCTTACTTCTCCTCCCTGTACAACTTGACTTTAAAGTACCGTATATTAAAATTCGTTCGTTTACCAGTTATCAGGAATTTAATATCTCATTTTTCAGGGAATTTGAAGTTTATGGAATAAATAGGTGAAACATCCATTTCAGGGAAGCTTTGATTCGAGGTAAAAGGCTAAGCATTGGAATATTATATAAAAACAAACAAAAATTTTAGAAATTGTCTGGTCTACAATTGACATTTAACGAGTGTTTAGCTGCAGAGGATGCATGAGCCTGAAAACATTTGAAAAGTGCTTTACAGATGTATTTCAAGCTTTTTAGATCGAAGTTATGGTCAGAAAAATCTGAAAAAGTTCCATAATCCCCTCCATCATGAATATGCTTCAAAATCACCTTATTACTATGTACTGCGAAACGCGTCATCTAAAAAAAAATTAAAGTTTTAGCAATGATGAGTAAGTATTGAAAAATTAAAATTTTAATTTACACATAAATCGGAGACTTGGATATGTATATGGCTTGTACTTTCCTGCCTCCTTTCTAAATCAAAATTCATTCATCTTTCTGTGGTTTGGTTCTGAAATTGGTACGTATTTACAAAATTCTCAGTGTCACCTTCAAGAAACAATTTTTTTTCACACAAACAACGATAGAAAAGATATACTGATTGGAAGAGTGAGGAGGGGTATGTGTTGCTACTGTAAGTTTTGTTGATTTTGTTTATTTCGAATTCTCGGTATCGTTTTCTTATAGATTTCCTTTTTTATGGTCTCCAATAAATAATGGTAATACTTTTCGAGAAATAAAGTTTTAAATGAAATAAAGGTGGAATTTTTTTTTTGTTAGAAATTGCGATGTAAAAGAGTCGAACACTTTTTAGTGGGTACTCAGTAGTACCTATATATCCAATTTTTTACACTCGTAGAAGCTATTCGAAGATCTGCAATATGGCGACTCGTTAACTTTAAATTGAATCCCAGCAAAATGTAATTCTTCAATTAAAAGGGTCGAGTTATTCATTTACTCGATGTGACCTTTTTTGTGGGTACTTTCTCGCTTATAACGATATAATGATAACGATAACGTAAATATAATTATTGAATTCGCGGTTCGTTGTTCGCAAAAGTACAGTATCATTACAAAAATACTTTTAAAAAGAAAAATTATTTTACTCATGTAGAATAACACAAGTGGAGTAAAATTGCCCTAATTTTTAACAAATTTAGTGCAATCAAAATTTCAAAATTCAAATCCATCAAACACATTTAATCATCTTCATTTTTGTGGTATGCTAAAAACAGAAGTGAGATTCGATAACCAGTACCTAAGTGAAGGAATCAGTAACCATCAAGTTCATTCAAATCAAATATGGATAACTTATTAACTTGCTCTTAAAGGTGCGAAAATAATATGTAAAATTCAGATGTTTTTATTAATTATTAGTTGCATAATTCGCGTTTGAATTATGCAACTAGTTGATTAGAGAATATAAGCAGTAGTGTGTATTCGTATAAGTTCGTGTTTTTATTTTTTCATCTGTTCTTTTTTTTTTACATGGCGGTTGCAGTTCGACCAGACTGCTTGATAATAAATTATAAAGAAATTCGGTCACAGGTGACTGTTTAAGTACCTATAGATACGTACTTACGTTCAGAATTCGGAATATTTTTGACTTTTTTTTTTTTTTCATTCTCGTTACGTTTATTATGTACGAAAAATGTGTAACTGAATTGAGAAGATTCAATAGGAAATGTTAGGTAATGCTTATCTTTAAAAAACACCACGTTCCCGGAAACGGTATCCTTATAAAATTGAAATGATTATTGTTGATGACAATTCGGCAGGTTATTGTATTAAAAAAACTGTAGCATGGTAAGACGACCGCGGTAACGAAATTATTACTTATAAATTCGTCGTAAGATTTTTATTACTTTGAAATGTCAATTCTTCCCTAAACACTTATACATCATAATGGACCAAAAGTGGATTTCCTGCGTTTTTATAAAATAAAAATTATATCCTTCGAATGTTGCTTTTGTGTGATCTCGTAATATGGTTTTAAAGATTAAACCACGTGTCATATTGGTATTAAATTGACTGGAAATTTCTTGCTTTCTTTGCTCTCGTATAGGTAGATAGGTAGTAGCTAGCTGGTAGGTACCTATACTTGACGTATGTATGGTATGTATATGTATGTTTGTGTGTTTTTCGCTAACGTTTACCGTTTTAATCAATCAAAATAAAGGATATGAGATGGCGATATTTTGTGGCATTTTTGAACCCTTTTCGAATACAGTACATATTGTATATCGTTAAGATGTTCACGTTTTAAAAAATATCAAATTTACAACGAATTGAATTACGTTTAAAAATGTTTATTTAATTATTTTCAATTATCTGGCAAAAAACATTTGATGAGCTGTAACAATACGGCCTTATTAAGCTCAAAAATCGCTCGAAACTCGATCGAAATTCGCGCTAAGCGGAAATTTCGTACTTAGGTAGTGTGAAATATGTACTTAAATATTCTCCCATGCATAGTTTGCTCCCTTTTTGGGAGGCAAGAGGGTGCAAATTTTGGTTTTTCGGCGATAACTTCGCCAATAACACATGTACGGAAAAAATGTTCGATTAAAAATTATAGATCATCAAAAGACAAACATTTTTAATTCTTTGACTTTTTTACCGAGGAGGACGTGGGAAGGAGCTAGAGTATTCCGAAAAATCATTTTTGAAAATCTCCAATTGACATAAATAATTTTTGAAAATCTGTTTAATTCACATTTAGGTGCATTTTTCTTGCGTGGTACTTTCCACTATTATGTAAAATGAGAAAAGTGTAAGACCGTAGCCTTTTCTCAAAGTAAAAGGCTTGGTCAGTCGCTTAAAAAAGTTGTAACTTTTTCAATGACTAAGAAAATTACAAGTTCAAAAAAATTAAAAAAAACCGACCAAAAAACTATTGGTCTGAAAAGTCGAAATGCTCAAAAGGTACATCTATGGTCTCTCTGCCTACCAAGTCAACATTCCAACATTCCAAATTTTAACTTCCTAGCTCAATTTGAAACGGAGTTATGAGAGAAAAACAAACTCAAAATATTAAAAAAAAAAAAAAAAAAAAAAAAAAAAAATTTTTTGGGGGCGGGGGGAAAAAAAAAAAAAAAAAAAAAAAAAAAAAATACATTTTTGAGGCGTGAGGGGGAAGAGTGATGCAATGAGCCTGAAAAGTCGAAACTCTCAGAAGTCACAACTACAACTTCTGCTTAATGAACATACCAAATTTCAACCTCTTAGACCCATTTGGAGAGGAGTTATGCGAGGAACAAACTTAAAACATGAGAAAATGATCCGCTCAAAAAATCACATTTCTGGGATGTAAGGAGACGCAGTGGGTTTGAAAAGTCGAAACTCTCAAAAAGCACATCTATGGCACCTGTCAAGTCTACATACCAAATTCCAACTTCCCCACTCAATTTGGAGGGAAGAAAAATGGAAATATCACCCACATATCCCCTCCTTATTGACCGAGGAGACTACTTTTTGGATACGTCATACAACTTTGGATTTTCTATTGATTCACTGAAAAAGAAACAATTTTTGTGATTTTGGCCTCTCAGTACCCCCCTCCCCCCATTTTGGGCATAACTGAATTTTGACCCAAGATCGTCCGCACTCATATATATCTACTCTGCCGCTAAACTGGGCTTATTGACTGAATTAAAGCAATTTTGGCCGGTATCGAGGAGAGTAAATGATTTTAGTGTTCAGAAAAAATAAAAAAATAAATACCTGGCATGGCCAAAAGTTGTCGTAATGGTATTCCAGGACTGCAAAACTGATTTTGTTGATATCCCCCCCTCCCCCGTCCATCAATCGTAGATCGATAGATTGTAATCGCCTGGTTTTTATTGACATAATTATGACATAAATCATCAGGCTAAAAATTGATATTCGGAAATTCCTGTTGAAATGAATAATTTTCGCCTAATGCGAATCAATTATGAAATTCAGCGAGCCAAAAATTGAATGAGCCTATTGCAGTGGTTTTCGTGGTCGCAGAATTCGATTTCCACCCAATCATTTGAGCTTTGGACCGAAATTGGGCTTCCGAATGATGTCGATTTACCAGATCTAAAGTCTTGCTGTTCAAGTTATATGAAAGTTTTCAGCTTTTAGAGCCAAATTAGGCCACAAAACGGGTATTTGAATTTCAAAATTTTGTAAAATCCACACAAATGGGTATGGTGTTTTTGTCATATGGGTTTTGAAATGTGCTGTCTTGGAGCTTTGTAAATTAATGAAAATTTCCAAAATTTGGCAGATTTTCAATTTTGAACCTTCTGTTTGGCAACCTAATTTAGATCCAGCGCTCAAATGATTATCAGAATCGAATTCTGTGACTGCAAAAACTCCTTTGTTAGGCTCATTCAATTATTGGCTCGCTGGATTTTATAGCTGACTCCCATTGGCGTAAATTATTCATTTCAAGACGAATTTCCAAGTGCCACTTTTTTTCCTTTTCGTCTTACTTCCGCCCCATTACCACCTAGAAAAAAAATTAAAAAACCGAAAATATTCATCTTTTAACGCTTTACAAACCTTTGTGTGAACCAATCGGACTTACCTCTTGAAAAAGCAGTTTTTAGACCAGAATTGGGCCCCAAAACGGGGTGTTGAAATTTCAAATTTTTGTAAAATGCACACAACTGGGTATCGTATTTGGTATATGGGTTTTTAATTGTGCCATTTTAGGGACGTGAAACTGTCAATATCTGAGACAATTTTAGAGCTTTGTAAATCGATATCAGTGTGCAAAATTTGGCATATTTCGGATTCCGAACCAACCCATTGGAAACCGAATCTAGGGCTAATGCTCAAATTGCTGTCGAAATCGGATCCCAAGACCGTAAAATTCCCTGTATTTGGCATGTTCAATTTTTGGCTTGCTGCATTTTAAACTTGACTTGTATAAGCATAAATTATTCATCTCAAGACGAATTTCCAAGCATCATTTTGTTTTCTTTTCACCTTAGCTTCGTTCCGCGACCACCTAGGAAAAAATTTGAACCAATTTTCTGAATTTTTCAGCACAACGAGCTTATCTTTTGAGAAAGTTGCAGCTGATTGAACGGCATCCCCAGCCTTCCATTTTGAGAAAAGGGTCATTTTTCTCATTTTACATAACAGTGGAAAATACTATGTAAGAAAAATGCACCTTAAGAGTGAACTAAGCAGATTTTTGAGAACTGTATGTGTCAATTGGCGATTTTCAAAAAGTCTTATTTTCTGGACGTCCTACCTCCTCCCCACATCCTCGTGACGAAAAATGTCAAAGGAGTAAAAATATTTGTCTTTTGAAGCTGTACAACTTTTGTTTCGTTATTTTTTCCGTAAGTGTGTTGCTCGACCCCCCCCCCCCCAAGGCGAATAAAATATCCATGGATTTGATCGGGTTCAAATCTAAAAAGTCGGTACTGTAACGTAAACCTATATATATATATATTTTTTTTTTTTTTTTGAAAAAAAGGATAGGGACACGGGATAGCGATAGAATTTCATGTATATATATATATATATATATATATATATATATATATATGTAGGCTACCATCGTATATGCGTATTATGTTAATTTAATGGATAAATTATAACACGAGTATCATTGAAAAGATGTTTTTACGCGTCGAACGAGTATGTAGATAGATTTAGGTAACTATATAATATATACCGATTCATTACAAATGAATCGAGGTACATTAAATGTGGAAAATAGTAAATTAAAAAAGTTGATGAAAAAAAAAATAGCCCGCTGAAATTGATTGATTTTAGTCCGCCTTTTGCAAGACGCGTACCATGCGTAATTATGCTATTCGTGATGGAATTTTCATTAAATGCCTATCTACCTTTACGACGACAAGAATGCACCTACGCTCTTTTTAAAAACTTTTTTTCCTTCGTTACAAATTAAGTTATATTAGTATTTTATGGTATAGGCTATTTTTACGATACAAGTTCTTTTTTTACCATGTAAATATAGGTATTACAGTACATAGTATTTTCATCGTTTTCCTTCTTTTTAGCCAATTTTGTTCTCTTTTTTTTTTTTTTTTTTCGTAATAAAGAGCTTTATACGTACGTATACTCGTAGGTATATATTGCCTTTATTATATTCGTGTATTTTTTTTTTTTTTGTGCTTTTCGACACCAATATATACGTGTACGAGTAGGTACCAACATCTTTGAGAGCTTATTGCTGGCAATGGGTTTGTGAAAAAAGGATATCGTCTTTATTACTGATTCGTCATTTGTACTTTTTCCTGTTTTATTACGCGCTCTATTTCTTTCTACACACAAAAAGGAGAACTTGATAAAAAGTCATATTTCATCCGCAACCTTATGATGTGAAATTGAGTTACAAAATCTAGACAACTGGATCCGTCTTTTTTGTAGACGTAGAGGTAAGGGTAGGTAGGTATAGCCCTTTGCTATATATCTATGTATAGATTTTATGCGTAAAGTAATATTTACGTATATATCTATATATATATGTACCTACAACCTACGTATACGTTGTAAGAACGAAGGCGACAGTCTCAGAAGACGAACAAAATCCAAGATGGGGTAGTTAACACTCGACAATGATCAACCAGAAAATATTGTTGGCTTAGTGTATCGATTCTTTACTCGATATACTGAATTAAAAGTATTCAATTTCCACGAATGAGACAGCTAGATCAAATGTAATGGAATAAATCGATTTCTATATAACCGGCTTCCTACGCAATAAGCTCCAAACAGCTGCCGGATACAAGAGATGAAGTTTTATTCGGCGAATAAAAAGGTCGAATGATGGAATAAAAGCAGTATATTAAATGATTGCTGGGTATCCAGATGGCGATACTTTTTATAATTTATTACGTGAGGAGATATTTATTTGAAAAAATTACCTATGATGTGTTTTTAGTATGATTTTCTCGGTCGTATTGTCAATAAAATGCAGTATATTGTGCCAGAGTGGAGGACGAAGAGGTGTCAAAAAAATCAATATTTTAGAATGCTAAAAGTGCAATTAGACTATTTTTAGACATGTGATATAATTTCAAGAATTGTATTTAATGCCTTACTGAAGATGAACCCACTACAGATTGCATGTCAAAATAGTGTAATGTTAGAAATTGAAATTTTGTAATAAGAAATGCATAGCAGTTTACAAAATTTCATTTTCTTTTATAAATTTTTGAAATTAAATTGCAGCACATCATTGAAATGTGGCCATTATATGCTGCAAAATGACTTCCAAAATTTCAGTCCTCCAAGTTGATATTAACCCATGTCTGGCGAAGTACTAAAAATTCAGGATGTGAATCTCGAGCGTGTAATGATATTTCCCACCAGCGACACGTGGTGATGAGGCAATCATACGCGCTCAGCAAGGAGCGCGTACACGAGTACTTTTTTAGCACGTATCACCAGTGGGAAATGTGGTTATGTGCTCGGGAGTCGCGTTCTCAACCTGATTTCACACGAAAAACTAGTTCGGTCAAAAACTTGAGAATTAGAGGCAGGCGGGGGGGGGAGGGGTAACCAGCTCAAATATAAAATTTACTCCCCCTCCCCGAAGAAAGTTTTGATATAGAGATGTCCTAGGGCTGGAGGTCATTATGAATCCACTTTAAACCGTCATGAAAAATCGTCACGTTTTTCAGTGTTGCCAATCACAATAATTTTCCGTCAAATTTCCCTAGAAATTTCAAAAAGCAGAGTTTTAGATAATCTGTTTTATTCAAAAATATAAATTTCGCATTGAAAAAGGGAATAGTTACATTAAAATGTTATGTTGGCAACAGTTTCTTCAAGAACAAGGATTAATATTAATGAAAAGTGAAAAACTAATAGTTTATTTTTCTATTTTATGTTAGAATGGTTAACCTACGAGTGTTTCAGATTTGAATAAAAGTTTTACTGTAAAAGCTGCCTCAAAGATGTTTCAAAAATTATTTTTGACAAAAATAGATGAAAAATGAAGAAAAATGACCGAAAATCTCGAAAAAATTTGGAAAAATGGAAGAAAATAGAACTACAACTAGTGAAAAATTGTAAAAATTCATCAAAAATTGGCTAAAAAATGCAGAAAATTGATCACAAATCATGGAAAAAAGTTGAAAATTGGGTGAAAATTCACTTGAATAATGAAAAAAATCATTGAAAATCATCGTAAAGTGGGTAAAAATAAGACAATAATGTGTAAAAAATGTAAAAAATTAATCATAAATTGAGAAAAAATGTTGAGAAATGAGTGAAAATTGATCAAAATTATGAGAAAATTCGTTGATAGTCATGGAACATTTTGTGAAAACTTGTCAAGTTGACCAGAATTATGAAAAAAACCGTTGACAATCATTTATTTCTGCATTTTTTACCTATTTTTGTCAAATTTTTAACCGATTTTTGATAATATTCAGCTATTTTTTTCTGATTTCAGGTCAATTTTTATTAATTTTCCAAACATTTTTTGTTAATTTTGGTAATTTTTTGCATTTTTTACCTATTTTTATCAAACTTTTACTCAATTTCGGATGATTTTCAATGAATTTTTCAAGGTTTAAGTCATTCATTTATTTTTCAACATTTTTTTCTTGATATTTGATCAATTTTTTGCACTTTTTGCCCATTTTTGTCAAACTTTTACCCAATTTTGGAAGATTTACAATGATTTTTTTTTCATTATTCAATTTTATTTTCATAGATTTTTCTTAATTTTTTCGAGATTATCTATCAATTTTCTTCATTTTTTATCCATTTTTATTAAATTTCTGATGATATTTTCGCCCAACTTTTAACATTTTCTTGAAAACTGGTAATTTTACTGACGTGATTTCTTCTCTGTGCGCCTTCAATTTGCACGCTATGCTAAGAATAGCATTTCCACAGCATTCCTCGCAATATTTCGTATCAGAATGTTCCATCGAAACAGTCCATATTCATTTTGAAATACGAAATTTAGAGTACCTATTTCTATTCGATAATTTTCCTCGAGTTTCATTCATCATTTGAGCCAGCTAAAAATTTTTCATTGTGATTTGATCAATTTCAAGGTTATTTTTGTAACGAGTTTACACGTGAAATGATTGTCTTTTAAGAATATTAAAAACAAAAAATAAAATACATACTTGATCGATTTATAAGTATACTCATTTGAAATTGTTTCCAAATAATATGGATGGCTTGACCTGACCGTCCCATGTTACTGAACCCTCTTAGGAAATCAGAACTACCTGTACCTAACCACCTACTGTCCACAGTGTTTGTTGATTCGGGCATTGCGACAAAAGAAAATATTACATAAAAACGTCGTAAATACACAAATACGGATTCTCGAGACACCATGTGATTTTTTTTTAATTTTATTGGTCGATACGTGATTGTTGGTTGGGGGTTTGTTTTTCCAAATTTATCGATAAGTTACGCTATACGCCTTGCCTGCCATTTCATTTACTTGCTTTTCATTTTTAAATTTTTCTGAATTTTCGATTCGATATGAAAGTTTGATTAATTTTCATTATAGTTGATATGTGATGATTTAGATTATCGACGTTACACTTGAGATTAGTTTATACATCTATATAAATTATTTTTGGATCGCTGATATTGGTCAATTATTTGACAAAATCAAATCTTCGTATGAAAAAATGAAAAATGAAACTAGAAAAATCATTTTCTTCAAGTCCCTATAGATTTGTGAATTTGAACTGTTCAGTTGATATATGTACCTATGATTACATTTCTAAATTTGAAATTATTCACCAATGAATTGAATGTTTTTTTCACGTTACTTTATTAGTTAATATTTATTTTACTTTAAAAGCGAATCATACCTGTTTACCTTTAAGTCTGCTAGTAAATTATTTTCTATATTATTACTTGATTAAGTATACTCGTTGGTTGTAGACACTGAAAAAATTATACCATTATTTTTTTTTTAAAGAAATAGTCTCTAGATTTGTGTTATTTTTTGATCAAGTATAATTATTTTTTAAAATGCTGAAAAAACGAAATTCTTATGGGAAAAAATAGATGCTCGACTGTATTATTTTTAACTTTGCAATTGTGAAATTAGTTAGAAATGATGGTTAACCATTTCAGTACGATGCGATGTTATATAATAAAACAGACTTCGAAATAACAAGATTACATCGAAATAAAATGCCTGGTAAATGATGAATTTTAAAACAAAATACTACATTACCTTCAACAACATACCTACATAATTTAAATTTTTTAGTTCTTTTTGCACAATACAAAATTAGCCGCTTAGACTTGCAAAGGTAAAAGCGATGAGAATTTTTCGCTGATGGTTACCTATATTAACTTCTTATATACTCGCTGCTCATATAACAGATTTGGTGGAGCCACTATATGAGTTCAATTCTATGGTGGTGAGAGTTGATGCTGAAGAATCTCAGGCTTTTGAAGCGGAACAAAGAGTGCGTCAAGGATGCATATTATCACCGCAGTTATTCAACATCTATGTCTGAGCACATGATTCGCGAGACTCTAGAACATTGGAATGGTGGTATTTCCACTGGAGGGAGAAGAATCTCTAATCTGCAATATGTAGATGATACCACCTTGATTGTTTCGGATGAAGAGGAAATGGCGGAGCTCGTCAACCTGGTGAAGATCACCAGTGAAAAACATGGACTTCGTATTAATACATCTAAAATGAAAATCATGGTGGTGGATTGGGCCAAGTGTCCTCCAGCTTCTACAACCCTCAGCGAATACGAAAAAGTCAGCGCTTTCTTATATTTAGGCTCCATCATCGAAGCAGATGGAGGCTCATCGGCAGAAATATGGCGCCGAATCGCTCTGAGCAAATCAGCTATGACCAGATTGCGTAATCTCACATGTATTACCAAGATCTGCAGAAAGACAAGGAAGAGACTTATACAGTCACTAGTTTTCTATGTTTTCCTATATACCATGGAAACGTGGTCGTTGAGGGCAGATGATAAAAGAAGAATCGATGCCTTCAAGATGTGGGTCTGGTGAAGGATGCTGAGGATACCCTGAACAGCGCTACGAACCAACATTTCAATCGTCAACAAAATACAAGAGCCAGTCAGGCTAAGTGTTTTATGCGAGAAACGCATTCTAGGGTATTTTGGACATGTGACCAGAAGAGAAGTCGGAAATCTCGAAAAATACATTCTTTTTGGTAAGACTCCTGGTAAAAGAGGGAGAGGAAGATCTCCAACCAGCTGGTCTGACATCATCAAAGCGCGAATGGGCTCTGTGGAAAGAGCTGCTTCACAGACATGGGATCGTGATAGGTGGCGCACTCTTTTAGGTGCAATATGATCGTAAGCGACTGAGACCTATTGATGATGATAATGATGATGATGATGATAATGATAGTATTTTTGATTTATTCAAGTACCTGTACTCACATGTACCCATATAGTATAGTGCAGAGTGTGTGGTAATAACCTCGCTATCCTTGTAACAGGTAATAGGTCAACTCATGAGACTTACATGTATAATGATTAGCATACCAAAAAATTGAAGGGGTGAGAAATCTTATTTTTAAAATATGATTTTCACCCAAACATGACGTTTACTTTGAAAATTTATAGAAAAAAAATTAATAATGATAAAAACTCGCTGTTGGCTCTGAAACATGAAATATACTCTCGAGTATGTGTGGTATAAAAATTAGGATGGGGGTGAAGTGGTTTGTAAAATGTGATAAGGTAAATACCAAAAAACGTGACTAAAAATTTCTAACTTTTTTAGTTTTTTGTAAATAATTTTTAAAAAAGCTATTACGAGTCCCTCATTAAAAAATTTTTAAATTATCCGGAGAGCATCTTATACTCATTGGGGCTGCATAACAAGGGTGCAAAATGAGGGCTATTTCTGCATACTCGTACCAGCACATATATAAGTAAGATAGAAGTATCTGGGTACTTCTACTTATACTTCTCAGTGTATTCTATTTTCTTTTCGTTTTTCTCTAATACGATTTTCTCTTCTCTTTTGTGTAAAACATGCTACGTAGGTTTATAATAAAATTGACGAAAAATTTTCGTTTTTATAAATCAAAACACGTTTTTTGTTTGGTGTCGCGTTTCTTCTTGGTTTTATGTTTATATGAATAATTTTTATTATACTTAGTCTAGACGAAGAGAAAAAAACAAACTTACAAGGTCGAAATGTGTGAGATTTTAGTCACGGTATCTAACTGAAAAAATTAGTGTTGCTCGAATGAAATTCAACTCTTTTCTTTCCCTTTATAACAATACTTATTACCGCGTAATGCTTCAAATACTCGTAGAATCTTTACTTCTTACTTTTTTAAACATAAAGTCACCCTCTTTGATATTTTGTGCTGAAAAAATTCACATTTTCGGTATGTGTAGAATTTTTGTACTGTAGACTGAAGTAAGTTAAGTTGGTGGGGTATGTATTGTTAAATTCATTATTTCAACGTTGATAATTTTGCAAAAAAAAAAATTGAAACGTTGAATGAATTCTTGATTTTTTTTTAAATCGAAATTTTTCCCTCAATACTCAAAGCTTTTACTTGTTATAAATATTGATTGATGTGCAAAAAAGAAGCCGGCTCAAAATTCCGCTTCTTTCTTGCCCGAATTTTTAAAATATGTTTTAAATGAATAAAAAATATATATTTCGTGGAACAAAATCTTGTATTTCTTTTTCATGTGTTGCCAAAATTCAATTGGTATTCGAAGAAAGTGATTTATTAACAGAAAAGAAAAAATTTAAATCAAGGATATGTATTGAATCCACGTGTAAAATTTAAAACCATTGATTTATTAGTTGAGCTTTAAAAAACATGAAAAATACTTGAAAATGATTCAAATGTGGGTAAAATTATTCCAGCAGGTTCAAACTTTATCTCGAACTCGAAGGGAGCTCAGGAGTCGAGAGTCTAATTCCAATTACCAGAGAATATACGGAATTTTGACTCTTATGATTTTTGACTATTGCATTACCACAATTGATTGATTTTGCGAAGTAGTGGGAGGAGGGAGCGGTCATCAGCATAGACATAGTGAAGCAAAAAAAAAAGATAGGATAAATTAGTATTGCTGAAATGTAACGAAGAAATTATAACCAGAAAGGCCAGAGAAGTGCAAAAAATTTCAGAAAAGGTTAAAGAATTAAGTTGACTGACGTGTGAGGATAAAATTTTGAACAACATTTTTGGGGTTATGAGAGGGTGCAATGAGGCTGAAAAGTCAACTTTATCTTCCTAGCTCAATCAGGAGGGAAGACAGAGGAAGAATGGCTCTTTTTTAAGCTCAGAAAGACCCCCCCCCCTTCTAATTGGCTCAAGAAGCAGATTTTTGGGTCTGTTATGCAACTTTAGATTGGCTATCAATTGGCTCAGAAAGGAACAATTTTTGCGATTTTAGCCGCTCAACACCCTTTCCTCCAAATTTGGGCGCAACTGAATTTTGACCCGAAGTCATTTCCTCTCCATGATAAGAAATCCGTCACCAACCGAATCCTATTTCCCCACTTTGATTGATTTTGGTCGGTATCGAACTGAGCAAATGATTTTGTTGTGGGGGGGGGGGGTATTAAAAATTAAAGTAACAATAAATATCTGACATGACCAAAAATGGCCCTAATGGTCTTCTAGGACCCCAAAACGGATGTTACTGATATCCCCTTCCTCTCATTCAGTGTAGATCGATTGACCGCAATAGCCCGGTTTTCACTGACATTTTCAATCTACTCCAAATTAAGCAAGTTTCGCTTTCTACTTGCTGAGGACTGAGCTCAGATTTCTCAGCAACATTCTAATATTCCTCGTTCCGAACTTTGGATAATGAAGGAGCGGGGGGAGGGGGTACTACTGAGGTTAGGAAAATTAATTATTATTGAAGGCGATAACCAAAACCCTTGAAAATTTTCTGTATTCTGCACAAAACTTCCAGAAATACTTTTTTTTTGTAATTGAAAATTTTTGATTTTTCAAAATTTCGTCCACGTATTTTTTGAGTGTACTCTTTGTTTCCACTAACATTATCACTGGCGTAAAATCGATCGGCGGTGACAAGACAAGCTCCCCCCCCCTTCCGAGCGATTTTTTTCTCGTAAAAATGCACGCGAAAAAACTTTAAAATTCAGCATTTAGTGCTTAGAAATACGCTAACCATTTTCGAGCCCTGACACCCAATATTTTGCAAAATTTTCACTCTCGCTTCGTTCGTGCTACATATTTTGAACTTTCTAAAAGAAAATTTTAGCAAATATAGCCCCCCGCCCCTAAAAATTGACAACTGTTAAGCCTATGAACGTCGATTTTAAGAATTTGAAATCCCAAAAAAAATGCATTTTTATTCAGTGTTGTACATGTGCTTCTGAGAAAAATTCGATAATTTACCCCATTATCTGAAGGGAAATTTTTGGTACTGCCCTCTTTCTCCAATATGTTTTTTAACTATGATTCTTTGAATTTGAAATGAATAAAACAGTTGATGAGAAACGTTTTTTTGAAGCAATTTTTGATGTTAGGAGCCGTCAGGCTTGTATTTTTAGTTTTGAGATAGGCGTAGTAGTGAAAAAATTTCGAGAAGTAGTGCAAAAGTAATGATTTTCTTTGTTCAAGCTCGATACATCTTTAAAACCAGATTATTATAATTACGAAGATTTTTTCTTCATGCGAAATTCGCTTGAAAAATCGCGATATTACATCATATTAAAATGTTGACAGTTTTTCTATAAAAAAAATTATAAAATCTTAGTATTCATGATTCGCAATCTTTTAAAAAACGGTTATCACGAAATTGTTGATTTTGTACTGGAAAAAAATATTAAATATGAAACCAAGCGGTTACGTATATTAACGCATCGAAGAAAAAATATAAATACTAATTTGCTTTTCGAAAAAAGTTTTTCACGGTTTGGTGAATTTTTTGAAGATATGCGAGTTGCTGGTTATCTCGCGAAACACGATGAAGTAATTTTTTCGTTTTCATTTTATTTTTTTTATACATAGTATAGGTAACTTCTATTAAGTATCAAGTGAATGTGTAAATCTATTAAGTATATTTGGTTGTAGCATTTACTAAATAATTGAATATCTGAAATACGGTACAATACTTCGAAATTAACGTTAATTGTATCATATACGAGCCGCTATATCGAACTATTTTTGAATAGAATTTGACGAGCTAATTGTTTTTGGGATTTTGGCACAAAAATCGCAGCCGATGAGAATTTAGTATTTTCTTGATTGACGTTTTTCAATCGTTTCATTTTGAGGGTACTCAATCTATTTTCCAACATTGTGTAATGCGAATTTCGGATGTTTGTCTTAATTAATTTCGATGTTGAAAAACCATTCTCTTTTGTTCATATACATAAACGAGGTTATCGATAGAGTTCAAGATTGAAGAATGGAGATGAAGGTGTGTGCTCGTGATATTGGTATTGATGCGATAGAAATATTGGCGACAGACAAATTTTTGTATATTGATTTTGTACGCATACTTTTCTATTTATAGACTGGTATAAACCTATTGAGATTTTCAAATGTGTATCTTATTTATACATTTTTTTTTTGCTATATTTTTGCTGTTTTAGTAGAAAGAAGTCCCTGCTCCGAATCTAGGTATTGAAAAATTTTCTCGTGTCTGTATTGCCCAAGTCGTGTCGTGTAATTTTTTCCATATGTTTCGAAATATTTCGGTCGAGTTTATGTAA
Organism: Ferrisia virgata; assembly: GCA_900060175.1. NCBI lineage: Eukaryota > Metazoa > Arthropoda > Insecta > Hemiptera > Pseudococcidae > Ferrisia > Ferrisia virgata. Next base: position 46,926 of record FIZR01012782.1, read on the forward strand.
AAACAGAAAAAAATATACGATAATTTATCACGATTTAAATTTATGTAGGTATTTTACGAGTATGATCGATTTTTACATGAAAAACAAATAAAATACATCGCGTCGAATTTATATATAGTATAGGTACCTACTGTAATTATCATGACAAAAGGTCGAGAAAAAAAATTCGACCACCATTGAAAAACAAACGCTAATTTGAAAAAATGAAACCGAAACGATTACCGGTGCAGAATTGTTCTTTGTTTTCATTTCATTACTTGTAGGTATATTGTGATTTTCCAACCAGAAAAGTAATAAAGTTTTTCAAACAAAGTAAACATACCCGTACCTATCTATCTTAGTACCTATGTACTTGGAAACTACAAGTTTTAAAAGTAATTACGTTCCTCTGAATAATTTGTTAGTGTGTTGTTTTTTCGAGTCAATTGAATTTTTTTTTCTGTACAATTTTTTCAACAACGCGGTGCAATTGTTGATAGCCTTTTTTTTTCTTTCGGTAATTTTAAGGTTGAAAAGAGTAACCTTTCATTTTTTTTTTTTTTTTTTTTTCAATAATGTGGAAATATCAAGTGTTTCCATGCGATGCTAGCAAAAGTCAATGAATTCCAAAACATTTTAGTTCTTAATTTGTATCCGAACGGTTGGTTGGAATATAAAAAATTATACCAAAAGACCTCAGGTAAAATTCTAATATGTTTTGCTGGTTTATTTCGAGAAACGTGTTAAATTTATTGTTTCGATGAATTTTATCGTAAATTACCATACCAGATAATAAGAAAAACGAGCATTGCCATGCTTTACTGTTCAAGTCCGAGTTCCCTAAAGTAAAAGAGATGTGCGAATTGTCCATTCGTAGAAAAATAAAAAAAAAAAGCGTCGCAAGCGATGCTCTTTCAGCCCGATTTTCGTAACACATGCTTTTTTCCTAATCAGCATTGCGGGTTGAAAAGGTTCAATGGGGCTTAAAATTCAAGACCCCCAAAAGGCACATCTAGGACCGTTACTAAATGTACATACTCAATTTCAACTACCTAACTCAATTTGGAGGAGAGTTATGCCAGGAGCAAATTCAAAAAATAAGAAAAAATGACCAGAAAATCACTTTTTGGAGCTGTGAGGGAGTGCAATGGGGTTGAGAAGTGGAGACCCCCAAAAGGCACATCTAGAGCCCTAATTACATGTACATACCAAATTTCAACTTCCTAGCTAAATTTGGTGGGGAGATAGGGAGGAACAGCCCTCTTTCAAGGTCAAAAAGGGGTAAAACCCTCATATCTCCCCTCCTAATTGAATTAAGAGGTTGATTTTTGGATATGTTATACAACTTTTGATTCTCAGTAAGAGGTGCAATGGGATTGAAAAGTTGAAACTCCCAAAATACAGAACCAGCATTCTACTAAAACTTCATTCCAAATTTCAACCTCTTAGCTGAATTTAGAGGAGAGTATGCGTGACACAAACTAAAAAAATGAGAAAAGCCGCTGAAAGAACCACTCTTTCCGAGCTGTGAACGAGTGCAATGGGGTTGAAAAATTGAAAGCCTCAAAAGACACCTCTAGAGTCTTTACTAAATATATATGCTAAATTTCAACTCTTGCTCAATTAAGTGGGGAGATGGGGAAGGAAAATCCTGTTTTCAAGGTTACAGAGAGAGAGATCCCATATCTCCCCTCCTAATCGACTTGGGAGGTTAGTTTTTGAATATATTATACAACTTTAGATTACCTAATTATTGGCGCAAGAAAGAATAATTTTTGCGATTTTTGCATCTCAACGCCCCTCCTTTAAATTTGGGACTACTATTCCTCAACATTTCAACATAAAATCATGAAATAAATTCAGGGTTCAAGTCCACTGTTGACTGGTCAATATTTAACATCTCTAATATTCCTCAACATTTCAACTTAAAATCATAAAATCAATCTAGGGTCACAGTTAAATGCTGGCGAATCAACTTCAAACATCTTCAACTTTTCTCAACATTGCAACTTGAAATCATAAAATCAACCAACGTCAAAGTCTACTAATTTTCCTCAACATTAAAATTTAGATTATAAAATCAATCCGGGGTCAAGTTCAACTATTGATGAGTCAGCTTTAAACATCTTCAATTTTTCTGAACATTTCTACTTTAAAATCATAAAATCTATCCGAGGTGAAGGTTAACTGTTTGCGGGCCAGGAAAAAATCATAAAATCAATCCTTCATAAAATAAGTCCACTGATGTCATTTCAGTCCATAAAAATCTGTACACTGATGCCAGTCCAATGATGACATCACACTGTTGACCGTCTAATAATAACATCTCTAATTTTCCTCAACATTTCAACTTGAAATCATAAAATCAATCATTCATAAAATAAGTCCACTGATGTTATTCAGTCCATAAAAATCTGTTCACTGATGTCAGTCCAATGATGACGTCACACTGTTGATGGTCTAATAATAACATCTCTAATTTTCTTCAACATTTAAACTTGAAATCATAAAATCAATCCTTCATAAAATAAATCCACCACTGATGCCATTTCAGTCCATAAAAATCTGTCCACTGATGTCAGTCCAATGATGACGTCACACTGATGACGGTCTATTAATAATATTTCTAATTTTCTTCAACATTTCAACTGAAAATCATAAAATCAGTCCTTCATATAATAAATCAATCCTGACGGTCAGTTGTTGACGATTTTTCCAGAATGTGCTTTTTTGTACATCTTTCGATGTAAAAATAAAGGAGATGTGTGGATTGTACATTCGCGAAATAAGTAAAAAGATGCGCTCTAGGATGTTTTTTTTTTCAGAAATGGTAGGGATACAGCTGGTTATTAGAATGATTATCTGAAACCTTGAATAATTTACATGCTAAATTTTAACCGTGGTAGCTCAATCTGGTGAGGAGATATGCATTGAAGAAACTCAAAAAATGAAAACAATGCCAAAAAAACCACTCTTTTGGGTCTGTGAGGGCGTGCAGTGGTGCTGAAAAGTTAAACCCCCCAAAAGGTGGATTTAGAAACTTTACTAATGCCAGATTCCAACCCTCTAGCTGAATTGGAGTGGAGGGGAGGGAGCAATAAACGCGAGACAGCCTTTTTTCGAGATCAAAAAGGGGAAAATGCTCGATATCTCCTCTCCCAACTGACCTGTGAGACTAATTTTTCGGATATGTTATACACCTTTTGATTCTCTATCGATTGGTTTGAAAAGGAGCAATTTTCTCCGTTTTAGGCCCTCAACACACCTTCCCTCAAATTTGCGCGTAACTGAATTGCCGATCCAAGTCCAATGTCTCAATCAGACTAATTTTTGTCAGTATTGAGCTGAAAAAATAATTTTTTATTTCGGGTAAACAGAATAAGAAGGAATAAATATCTCACGTCGCCAAGAATGGTCTCAATGGTACCGTAGGAGCCCCATACGGATTTCGTTGATACTATCATCTCCTACTCCCTCCATCTGCTGTAGGTCGATAGTCGGCAGTAGGTTGGTTTTCGTTGACAATATGGCATAGAAATCAAGCTAAAAAATTTTTTGTTATACGTATTTTAATATTACGAAATTGAGCGATTATTACGAGTTTAGATATGTATTGTACTACTTTGTATTCAACATTCTCTCATAATTCATTTTACGAACCTGTTGAATAGATATTTACAAATATGTTCCACTTAATACCTACATTTGTAGATAAATTTACTTCTACTCGATTTTAATTTGATTTCATAACGACGTTTTGATTTTAATAATTCTCGAGAAATGGAGAAAGAAATTTTGTTATTGACAAATAATAAATTCGTCGAGGATATTTTTTTTCACTCGGAGCTTTCCATTATTCGTCATTGTCAAGTAAAATAGTAATAAAAAGTTGTCGGACAAAAATTGAAAAAATATACAATAAGCGGTTTAAATGAAGAAATAATTTACGCCACTGAATTTCGTAATAATAATAAGTATTATATACTCGTATCCAAAAAAGCGAAAAAAAATAAAAACTTTTTCTTCATTTTTCATATAATTGCTGGAATTTTTTTTTTTTTTTTTTTTTGAATTATATAAAACGAAATAGTATTAAAAAATCGAACAATAGAGTTTTATTTCATTCGAATTATTGTTGATGAGTTTCGACACATTGTGTGCGGTGTATACGATTGTTATTAATTTTATAAAAATAATCTTTATTGAAAAGATATTCAAATATATGTAGGTTGGTACTTGGTAGGTAGATAGGTACCTACTTATTTACCTATGAATTTTTGTTTACCTTAAAATTCGTGTGTTGAAAATTTCGAAATTTACTTACATAGTTTCCAAATGAGAAATAATAAAAATATTTTTATTAAAAATTATTCGCTGCAACGCATTCCGCGTGTATTGTTTTACACGAAATGAAAATTTCAAAATTGAATTCTTTCGTTGTCTTATACGTAGGAGAGAAAACTATGTACTTACAATTTATTGACTTTTAACGAAAAAGAAAAACTTGCGAAAATATTATATCTGCAGGCCATGTACTCGTACCTTTGGAGCAGTATTGTAAGTGTACTGTGTACCTGCTTACGCAAACGAAATAAAGTACCGAGTACCTAGCTTCTTCTTTTTTTTCTTACAACCCACGTACCACAAATTTACTCTGGTAAAAAAAAAGTAATGTATTTGGTGAAATGTACGAATACTTGCGAAGATGTCATTTGGATTATTTTGATGTAACTAGAGTATATTACCTTGCTATACCTTAGAAAGGACTTTTGAAATAAGGCAAAGAAACTCACCCGTTCTGAATCAGTATTGAATTATGGAAAATATTAAATTGTACTTCGTGAAGATTATCGCGTATTCTGCATGTTTTTATAGTACTACATAGATTCCCAGTGGCTGATTTTTTACAGTCCGTTCGTGTTTTAAAGGATCTGTTCGTATTATCGTGTTACGTTGCTGTAAAATGTGTGGAATTTTCACATATCATCGAGATAAATTGTCGAGTAAAGCAAAGTTGACATTTTTTTAGTATTAGGAAAATTTTGAATTTTGAAAATTCTTGCAACGTGAATGAAAATTTGACATTTTTCGAGTACCGTTGGGCATGTATTCGGGGGATTTGTAGTATAAAAGGTGAAGGTTAAAAATTGTCTTGAAATGGGAAATGCGAAATAACGAAATTATGTGCGGTACGTCTTGGTATTTAAATCCAAATTTTCAAAAAACATGTAGGTAAGGGGAAGTACCTGTGTATTATAAGCAAGATCTGTTAGTCTTTCAGACTATCTCCGATCATTTCTATAAATACATAAAAATTTGTGATAGATATTTTTTTGGGAAAAGAAAAAATTGATTACACGACTTGGTGTCGACCAAAATTAAGCTCAGGTAGAGTTTTTGGGCGAATTTATGTCATTGAAGCTTGACTTACAAAAAAACTGAGATAAGTGAAAATTTTGGAGTGGGTATGGAAGGAAGAAGGGAGGGATGTGAATCAAAAATTTTAATGTTTTTCTGCCAAACGAACTAGTATTTTAGAAGTTTACAAAAATGACTTTAATGACAGGAAAAAGGAGGTATTGATAAACAGTGACGTTGTTGATTTTTTTTCTATTTGAAAATATTTCACTCAGCCACTTACCATAATCCAGTCAAATTGGCATTGTACAACCGAAAAATTTATGAAGTTTCTCATTTATTCACTCTAAACGCGTTTATTCCTGATAGCTTTGTTCCAAATTTAAGATACTGAAAAAAAGTTGAATAAAAAAATACAGCTGATCAAATTTTTAATAAAAAAAGTAACTACCCATTTTCTCAAAAACTGATAGAATCAATACCCCCAAAAAATCAATTTTTTTGCTATATCTCCGTAAATACGAATTTTAATGTGACAAAGTTATGTAAAAAGTTGAAGTAGACTTAGTTTCGTACAACTTTGCTTTTATAATTTTTTTCGTAGGTATGACCGGAGCGGCGAGATTGAGCCCTCAAATAAGGGTGTTTTTCAGATCGCAGTATAAATTCCGATGAAATGTGACGAAATCTTGCGTTATAAATCGTACTAAGCATAAATAGTAATTTTCCTAGGATATATCAATTTTCTTCAACTATAAAACCCCTTCACTTCCCCTCCTCCCCCACATACGCACACATCGTTTTTTTCTGTATTTTCCCTTGGAAACCAGGCAACGCAAGTTCGAAAATTTGGTATTCCAGTACTTTCTAATTGCATAATTCTACTCGCATTGACTGATCTCTAATAAAATATACTTTAAAAAAAGGACGTGTGCATGAAAGAGGGGGAGAAGTGGTAGTATGGATGAAGAAAATTACCATTTATGCTTAGTAGGATTTATAACGCGAAATTTCTTCAAATTTTATCGAAATTTATGGTACGATACGAAAACCGCTCTTTTTTGAGGAGTCTCCCCCGTCGCTCCTATCACACCTATGAAAAAATTTATAGATAGCAAAATTGTAGGAAACTGAGTCTACTTCAACTTCTTACATAACTTTTATCACGTTAAAACTGGTATTTACGGAGATATAGACAAAAAATTGATTTTTTGGGGTGTATTGACCCCCCTTGTGAATCGCCACGTTTTTCCCATTATTTTATCAACTGCTCGCTTCCCTGTTGCGCTATTACAAAATCTAACTACACCGTGGTAATCTGCGTAAAATTCTCCTGGTCCACGAATAAATTCTAAATCGCTATCTACTTTGGTTCTCGAGCTGCACTCGCTTGAAAAACTTATTCGAAATTGTAAAACATTTTTACCGATCAGCTCCTGTGTCTCAGATGCTAGGCAAACAAACATACGTAGACGCAGTATGTGTTGTGTGGTCACTGGCTAAAATCTCTTCCTTCTACCCTGGAACACCGTGTATATTTTCAAAAAATAAAATTCACGTGCCACCTCACCACTTGGAAATATTTTAGACCACCTTCATGAGACAATTCTAGTTACCCCAGCACCAATAGTCCGACCTCCAACGCTAATCTTGCTGCCTTCTCCTGTACTTAGTGGATTGAAATTTGGTATATATAATCCTAGGATCCGAAGCGGAGCCGGACGGTCCTTTTAAAAAATTGTGGAGCTGAAGGTACTTGAATTAGAAACCTTGGAATTGAAGCCAGAGGGACCAGAACTCTCTCCGGATCCCTGAATTTTTTTTCTTTTTGAACCGAATTTGATTCAAAACAAAGATAACAACCCGTCCTCCCCCTACCCCCACCCCTACTACCCCCAGGATTACTCAGGTTCTTGTGGAGGTATCAACAAAATCCATTTTGGGGCCGAGTAAACCATCGCGACCATTTAGGGCCATATCAAATATTATTTTTATTTTCTTCCGCGAAACTAAAAATCATTTGCTCAGCTCAATACCGACCAAACTCGTTAAAATTTGGGAAATATGCTTCGATTGGCGGCGGATTTGATTTTGCAGAGTGTAGGTGACCTCGGGTCAAAATTCAGTTGCGCCCAAATTTGAAGGAAGGGATGCTGAGTGGCTAAAATCGCAAAAATTGTTCATTTTTTAAACCAATGAATAGATAATTTAAAGTTGTGTAACATATCCAAAACTTAACTTCCTAGGTCAATTAGGAAGGGAAATATGATGGTCTTTTCCTCCTTTTTTGACCTTGAAAATGATTTTACTCGTTTCCTATCTCCCCTCCAAATTGAGCTAGAAAATCGAAATTTGGTATTGAAACTTATTAAGGGCCACAGATGTGCCTTTTGAAGGTTCCGACTTTTCAGACCCATTGAACCCCGTTACAGCTCAGAAATGTGTTTTCAGCTCTTTTGTACGTCGTTAAAACCCCCAAAAAAATGGATTGGTTTTAGCAGTTTTTATAATATTTATATTTATCATATGCCCACGCGGTGGACGTTCTTATAATGTAATTTTAAACAAAGAAACTGAATCGTTTGGAAAGATTTCTTTGTTGATACTTTATTTTGAAAAATTCTCATTCATCTGCAAGAATTTTAATATCAAAAAATCTGTCGAATAAAATGAAAACTCCATTATTAAATAATAAAAAGCTGTGAAAATTTTTATCCATGATTGCTCATCTTCTTGATTCGAAATTTATTTTTCAATTAAATAAGTTTTCTGTTATCCGTAAGTATTTCAGGTTTTTTTCCCCCCTGGATACGTTTTCAGCCTAATCAGTTATAAATAGGCCTGTTTACTCGAAATGAACGTAAGACGAGTGTTATTGAGATAGTTAAATGTAAACCTGTTTACTTGATATAATCTGAGTGTAGTTTCGTTATTAAATTTAAAAACATTTACGTAATTCAACAAAGAAAAAAAAGGTTTCGTATTAATTTTCATCGAATAAAAATTACCTGTGAATATTATTGTAACCGAATTATATATTTTGAATAAAATTTTTCATTATTGTGAAATAATCAAGTAGAAAGTATCAAACTGAATGATCAGTATTTGATAGAATAACACAAGTTGATATTTAAATTAATATATGTAGCTTAGAAATCACAGGCCCATTACTTCACCCTCGATCGTTGGCTAAAAAAAAATTGACTAAATATATTTTTTGATGACTCGTACGAGTATGATACTCATCACTGATAGTGCTGCGAATATTGCATTCAATTTATATTCAAGTAACCCCTGATGAAATCCATCAAACATATCTACGTTATTTATTTGTCGGCTGATCGTTTGACAGATTCGGATTGGTTGAGTTGAGTGGTTCGAGCTAGCTCTTATCATACCTACATGAAAAACAATGCCAGTCGTTTATTTTTGGTACCTTTGCTTCGGCTTCGTTTATGCCTGCTGCATAAAATTTCATTAAGTAATTGATATCGTGTCAGCATGCAACTGTTCAACTGTTTATCGTATGTTGTTTTTTTTTTTTTTTATTTAGTTTTTTAAAAGAGTTTGTTCGTTACTTCTAATTGATATTAAACATGAGATACCTAACTGAAGGTATCATCCAGGTAGGTTTAAACCAATCTGCGATGTAATTTACGGGCTTCGCGAGAAAAATATTAGCTCTATATAGGAAAGTGAGTCAGCGAGGAGATTTTTTTTTTTCACCAAATTGTAATTTTGTAATCTCATTGTTGACGATAATCGATGGCTGCGTAATTTAATTTATTAATTTCCAAGGTTTCAGATTCACAAAAAAGTTTCATTAATTATTGGATGAAAAAATACGTATATTTCGCGGTACAGGTGAATTTTTGGAAGTAATCTTCATCAGCAGTGTTCGTCGTGTTTTCGTGTCTAATTTTCGTTACACGAGTGGTTTGGGTTAGCTACCTACCTTAATAATAATGCATAGTTTTTTATCGTTTCAAAAATATAATACTTACAAAAAGTTCGAATAGGTATTTTTCAATTTGTTCGTGGTTTTGATTTTGTGACTTTTTCACGTGTAAAGCGGACGCCTATTTTATTCTACATACCGAATGTTTTTTTCATTCTTCTTAAACGTGTAAATATGAATAGAATTGAAAAAAAGTTGCAAGTTATGGAAAAACTCGATTTATAAAAACATATTTAAGTTTTACCGATTTTATTTAAAATAGATTTTTTCTCGTATGATTTGCACCTTACCTGTACTTCTACTTACACATCAAGAATTATTTTATATCTAACTATGTATATATATATATTTTTTTTTTCGCGGTGCTCAACTTTAAATAGAAAATTGAAACAAAATGAGAGATGAATTCGTTAAAAATGTTCAGCACATTAGCTGCTGATGGCCTGCCATATTAGCAGTTTAATTGAGCGTTTCTTTAGTTTTAAATTTTATAACTTAGGTGCGTTTAGGTGCCTTATTTTTATTTCTAATTTCAGCATTAACGTCACGAGAAAAATCAAAAATTTATCGATTAGCGGAATTATATTTATAAAACGTCGAAAATCAAATTAATTCAAATTCTCCGAAGCGTTCATTACGATAAAAACGAAAAAGAAAAAGAGCCGACTTGCTAATTTATTGATGGGATTAAGCGTTTCTTTTTTTTTTTCCTTCTTCCTCCGGTAGCGTTTCTGTTTTCAGATGGAAAAACTTATGAAGTTTAGCTTAATGCAAGGAGTAAATGATTACGAGAGAGCTTTTTATGAATATTCAATGATACGGATTAGGTTGTTTATTTTTTTATCAGTAAAAAAGACGCTAGGAAATTTGGTCGTCAAGAGCTCGACGATGTTTAATTTGGTCGTATTTCGTGGGTTGAAATTTTAATATAGTTTTTGTTACCATTTGACGCGGATATACGAGTAGTGATCTTCGGTATATAGTTATGCTTTCAAGATGAAAGAAATATCCAATAATAGAGTTTCATTATAGGTCTAAATCTTCGATGGGAGTATTTTTCGGTCAACGAGTTCGAGGTGGATATTTTTTGTAAATTGAAAATGGACGAGATTTTCGACGTAAATAGTTGGGCAGCAAGACTATTGTGTGCAGTATAAAATGGAGGTTTTTACTGTTCGAATAAAATCTGTCAAGTAATTATAATTATACCGGGCTTGACTATTGAATAAAGAGCTTATAAATTTGCCTAACGTAGGAAAGTTGATTGTGAGGTATTATTGATTGAAATTAAAGGCACGTTTCTATTTTCGGCGGCTAAAATTTCACAACAAAAGTAAATAGAATTTAGTCTATAATTTTTCGAAGGTAATTTAAAACCAACTAATGCAATGCTACATAGATTTCTAAACGAGGGCTAGGTTTTCACAAAATTTTAACGAAAGGGTAAATGTAGGAGAGTGAAATTTGTGGGAATATTGATTCTCAACGGAATCTTGACTGCGGGTTTGTCTGTATGAGTCATATGCATATGTCGTAGAGGTGCCTCGGATTTTCAATTTCGAAACACCCATTGAACAGTTCTCTATGTGATCCACAGTGACGAAGCAGAAGCGAGGATGAGTGAACGATTCCCCTGGGCGGAAAATTTATGGGAGCTGCAAAAATTGAAGTACACATCAAAAGCTAATTAAGTGATTAGTGATTTCAATAACCATTTGTCTATTTTCAAAGTTCGCCTTCTCGTGAACTTTAATCATTTAAACGTGTTGATTTATCAAAATTTCGCTCTCGTTTCGCTCGAGCAATTTATGAATATTACTCGCTCTATCTAACAGAGCTAAGTTGAATTTTTTTTATCGCACGCACTTTACGAAAAAAACGTAGTCATTTTTGAAGTTATTTCAGGAGTAAATTAATTTTGTCAAAAGGGAGAGGGGGAGGAGAAGTGGATGGCAAAGACCGTTGGTGGATAAGTATGTTAAATTTGTCCCGTAGAGATTTCGAGATAATACTTTGGTGGCTGGTGGGTACCATCATGAAACATCCTTGACTGTAGTTTTGGACCTCCAACTCCACCTGTTCTCGAAGAGGGGTGGCTTTTAATTAAAAAAACATATATTAACTTTTTTTGAAGGCATTAATGAATGGATTTTTGTAATTTTTTTAGCATGTTGTAGACACTAATGAGAGGCTTTCTAGAAAAAAATCACCCCCCCCCCCACCATCTATAATTTCTACCCTAAATGACCATTTTTAACTTTCTTCATTTTTTTTTTTTTTTTTTTTAATATGATACCGATTTTGTAAAATTTTTTTAACTTTCTTCATTTTTTTTTTTTTTTTTTTTAATATGATAACGATTTTGTAAAATTTTAAAATCATGTTTATCAGATGTATATTAGACCCCTACGTCACATATTTTTTTTTTCAACATTTTTACGAGGGTACGCCGCAGTGAAAATTTGGAAAAAATTGGAATATGGGGGTAAATGGTGATATATTCGAAAAAATTGATTATCGATGGAACAAATTCAATATTTGGTATACTTGTTACTTGGATCAATAGAAAAACGTAGGTTAGACGTAAAAAATTTATCGAGCCCCCCAGCGTCTCAAAATAGCACCCTTCCCCCTAATTTTTGGTTATAAATAGATTGATGATATTGGTGTGGTTTTCACATTAATCGAACCGTCTGAATACGAATATGAACTTAGTTTCAATGTTGGACCTCTTGAAGACCCCAATCAGGGGGGTTTCTTTTGCAAAAGTACTGTTTTTCAACTATGAACCTTTATAAAGCGTTGATTACGGCCTCCAGGGGGTCCGACACTGAAACTAAGTTCATATTCGTACTTAGACGGTTCGACTGATGTGAAAACGACACCGATATCATCAAACTATCTATAACCAAAAATTAGGAGGGGGAGGTGCTATTTTGGGGCGCTTGGCGGCTCGATAAATTGTTTACATCTTACCTACGTTTTTCTATTGATCCAAGTAACAATGGTACCACGTATTGAATTTGTTCCATTGATAAGCAATTTTTTCGAATAAGTACATCACCATTTATCCCCATATCCAAGTAAAATTTTGAAAAAAAATGTAATATGGGGTCTAAGAAAGTTGGAAATGGGTATTAAGGGTGAAAATTATGGAATAGGGGTTGTTGATTTTTTTCTGCCGTGTCTCTCATTAGTGTCTACAACATGTTGAAAAATTATCGAAATCCATTCATTAACGCCTTCGAAAAAAATTAATACATGTTTTTCAACTAAAGTCACCCTGTTCTAGAACGGGTGGAGTTGGAGGTCCAAAACATCGGTCAAAGTGTTTATTGATGGTACCCGCCAACCACCAAAGTATCATTCCGAAATTTCTGCGGGGTAAATTCAACATGCTTATCCGCCAGCGGCCTTTTATGGACTGGCAGATTTTCACATGGTTATGTCTAAAGGCTGGGGGCCATTTTGTGAAAACGTGACATTACTGTATAGCATTCGTAATACAGCACACAGGTTTTTGCATTAACAAGTGGGGGAGTGCGTATCAATAAAATCCGTTTTAGGGTTTTAGAAGACCATTTAGACTATTTTTGAGCGTTTCAAAATGCGTTTTTAAGTTTTATTTTACCCTCTTTACCCTGCCTATTCCAGATTAAAATCATTAATTCAATTCTACACTCATCAGCATCAAAATCGCTAAAATTCGACGAGCGGTCTTGAATCGATGAGAAAATTAGATATATATGTAAGTGGGGATGACCTTGGATCAAAATTCAGTCATATCCAAATTTAGGAAAAGTGGTCGATAGAAAATGAAAAGTTGTAAGTTTGCTGAATGCATCAGAAGGTCTGCGTTCTAAGAGATGTGGAGGAACGTGTTTTCCATTTTAACGCGCGAAAGGTCGATTTCTCGCATACCTCCCCCCCCCCCATCCCTGAAGTTTAACCAAAGGACGTTAATGTGAAATGAAGATTTGTCAGAAGTATTAGATAGACCTTTTAGAGGTTTGAATTTTCAACTTGAAATGCAATCTTCTGCAGTCCCAAGAATTGATTTTTTGGCTAGGCCAAGTCCGGTTTTTTTGTCGTTTTTCGAATTTGTGTGGACTGCGGTGCGTATACACATCCACCCTTCATTTCTCCGCTTCATTGAAGAAGAGAGTTGAAATTTGGCATACAGGTTTAATAGGAGTACTCGACCGAATGTCTTTTTCGGAGCCTTAACTATTCGCACCACAATCAACCTGCTTCCCAATGTTTTTATAAATTTTAGAAAAATTCTATCCGGAGTTAATTTTTTTGAAATTTAAATCAACGCAATTTGCGATTAAGTTATCCTACTGTTCGGTCAACATTCATAAAAAATTAAGCACGTGTACCTAGGTAAATAATATCTGTAGATACCTTCGTTTTGGAAATTCCCAAATTGTAAATTTAATTAAAAGAAACCGGTCGACGAATAGGATGAATTATTTCACCGTATAAATGGCCAAATAACTAAGATACTACTAATACCTACTACCTACGTTTAATAAATGAAATAATCAAACGTGTTCTTCTTAGGCAAATACAACAAATCACACTAGCGAACGTAGCCCGTCTGTAAGAATTTTTTTCATTACGAAAAATTTTCATTTATTCTAACAAAAAGTAAAGCCATTAATTTATTATATTAAAAAAATATCCGACCATTTAATGAATAGTATCAATAACTAGGCGGTCCATCAGAGACGAATTTTACCGTCGATGGTGACGGGTGCGCGGAGGAATCGCGAGCGAAAGAGCGAGAAACGGCTAAAAGTAAATTTTCATTAAAGTCTACGTTAATTTTGTAAACACCACAGGACATGGTTACGTTTAAAATGAACCGACGCGACGACATGTTGGAATTTGCGCTGTGAAAACGCAACAAATGGTTACTTTTTCGTCGTAATTTTTCACCGCCTAAAAACCTAACACCGTTTTGTCATCCTTGAGCGTATTTTAGCCGCAGCATGATGTATATTCATATTCAAGTGTGGTTCGTTCAACAATTAAATACGTACACCGGCTTTGTAAGTTGGCAAAATATCACAGTACTTTTTTGCTCGTATATTTTATACCTATGTCTACCCTTTTTTTTCTAGAAGCTGTTCGCATACACCTTTTGTTTTTTTGTTTTGTTTTTTTTTTTTTTTCTATAAAAGAAAGTTTGTTGATTGAGAAAATTTATCGTAATTTTAACGTTTGATAAGGTATATGTGTGTACTGTGTAGTCAGAATTAGCTGGCTATTTCATATACCGGGTGTTCCGCATTAACCTCACTGTCCTTATACCAGTAATAGGTCAACTCATAAGACTTACATGTATAATGATTAGCATATCCGAAAAATTGAAGGGTTACAAATCTTATTTTCAAAATTTAATTTTCATTCAAACATGCCGTTTACTTTGAAAATTCATAGAAAAAAAATTAATAATGATAAAAATTCGCTGTTTGATCTAAAACATAGTACATACTCTCGAGTATGTGTGGTATAAAAATCAAGACTGGAGGTGAAGCGGTTTATAAAATATGACGAAATAAATACAAAAAACCCATGACTACAAATCTTTTAATGAATAGATGAACATAAAAAAAGTTAGTCATTTTTGGACAAAAATGGAAAAAGAAATTCTAAATTTGAAAGTAAATTTGAGAGAAGCAAAACGAGTTAAATGTTTCATTTATATGTATATTTTTTTCTCAGTTGAGAAGCAATCTTCAGAGTTTCTGCTCGCGTCATTATGTGTGTATTGGAGGGATGGGGGGGGTGTGCCGCTACTTATTTTAAAAATTTTTGGTGTGGACATCATGATAACTTTTTTAAAAGTTATGTCGCTTTTATCCAAAAATTACTAAATAACTTTAGTCCGAATTTCTATGTCATATTGTCAATGAAAACCTGAGCGAATATCAATAAAATCCGTTTTGAAGTCCTAGAAGACCTTTGCAACCATTTAGGAAGGGAAATATGAGTGGTTCTCGCCTTTTGACCTTGAAAAAAGTTTTGCCCCTTCTACCTCCCCACCAAATTGAGCTAAGAAATTGAAAATTGGTTTGTAGACTTAGTACAGGTCATATATGTGCCTTTTGGGGCTTTCGATTTTGCACACCCATTCCTCTTCCTTACAACCCCGAAATGTGTATTTTTTTGGTCGGGTTTTCTTGTGGACAAAAATCATTTACTCTGCTCGATACTGGCCAAAATCGCTCTGATTCGGTCAATAAGCTCAGTTCGATGGTGGATTAGATTCATACGAGTGGAGACGAACTAGTGTCAAAATTCAGTTGTACCCAAATTTGGTGAAGGGGTGCTGTGAGACCAAAAATCGCATAAAATGTTCCTTTTTAAGCCGATCAATAGGTAATCTTAAGTTGCATAACGCATCCAAAAATCAGTTTTCTACGTTGAGTATTTTAAGGGGAGATATGAAGGATTTTCCCCTCTTTGATCTTGTTAATAGACTTTTTCAATCTTATTTCTAGCTAAGAAGTCGAAATTCGATATGTAGACTTGGTAGAGGCCATTGATGTGTCTCTTGGGGGGAGGGGTTTCGATTTTTCAGACGCATTGCCCCTTCCTCCTCTTGCAGCCCCAAAAATACGTTTTTTTGGTTGGGTTTTTTTATTTTTTGGGTATGTTCATCGCATAACTCTCCTTTAGAGGTCCTAAATGAGCTTTTTAGTAGTTACGACTTTTTAGCCCCATTGTATCCCCTTACCTTTACACCAGGACGTAGCGAAGCCAACTTCAAGGACGAGAAGCTGTGAAGATGAAAAATTAGCCAACTAAAATCTACAACTTTGACCAGCTTTTCCTTTTTTCTTTGCAATGTAAAATATATGGTTTCTATTGTGTAAAAAGCACTGCTTTTGGGGCTCAAGTTCACACAATCGAAATGAATAATTAATATTTTTTTGAAAGAATAGGATTTTTGGCACTAAAATTTTGTTTTTAAGGATCGAAAATTAATGTTGGTAAGTTCATGCAGTTGGCATAATTTTTCTCTTTTTGTCTCAACCAATTTTTTGTCGACTTTCACAATTATTTGAAAGTTTTTTACCAATTTTCTCGGCTGGATGGGGAAGTGAACCCCCCTCTCCCCTCCAACGCGACTTCCCTGTATTTATAACTGATTAAGAAAAAAACATCGCTTCAATTCGCATAGTAATTATATAATATTTCTCAAAAATTAGGCTGAAAAAGCAACGGTTTTTTCTTTCAATCGATATGTTTTTTCTTCGAGAAAATGCAACACTCGAGGTCACCAGCCCAACCACTGAGTTGAAGATGCTCTTCTGTTCATTTTAAAATTTTTTAATACGGTGCTCATAATGGATTTTTCAAAAGTTATTCACAAAAAACTAAAAAAGTTGCAAATTTTTAGTCATGTTTTTTTGCGTTCATTTTGTCCCATATTGAGAACCACTTCATTCCCACTCTTGATTTTTACATCACATATACTCGAAAGTGTATACTTTGTTTTAGAGCAAACAGCAGATTTTAGGTTTCGGTGAATATGAAATTTTGAAAATAGCATATTTCGCCTCTTCAATTTTTTGGATATGCTAATCATTATACATGTAAGTCTCATGAGTTGACGTATCACTGGTATAAGGACAGCTAGGTGAATGCGGATCACCTGGTACCTATACTTAGGTTGCAAATAAAGGTGTCTATAGCAATATTTAATGCAAGAGAATTTTCATGTCAAAGTACCTAGGCAGTAAATAGGTGAAATTCGATCTCTTGTTGTGTTAAACGAGAAATGTATTAGTCGTGACCAAATGTAAGAGATGTTTCGATTAATACACGTGGCGTGATCGGAAAAGTTTCACGCTTCTACGTGAGAATGATTTCATTATTTTTAAGGTCGTCTACGAGATTATCTGCCGGGATAAATCGCTAAGTTGGAAAATTTGCTAAGTTTGCAAGTATGGTAACTTTCGCCAAAGTGTTAATTCTTTTTAGAAAGTTAATTTTTACAGCGTATCTTAACAATTAGTAATTACGCGAATCAACCATAAAAAACACATTTCACCGTCATTTATTAACAATCACCATACTGTTAATATGAAAATAGATAAATCGAACAACTTACTAAAACTATCATTAAACTTTCATTTCGTGTGGAAGATTTTCATCCTTGACCGAATTAAATGTAATGATGTAATACGAATCGAGCTACGATGACATAGCTGTAAAACTAAAGACAAACTGTTGTTATTAAGATTTTTTAATTTTTTTTCATGACATTTTCACCGAAAAATAAAAGAAACCCCATCATTATTCCGTTGTAATCAGATATTAGATACTCTCGTTTAGATTGGCAGTGGTTGTAATAATTAAAAAACAATCCAGCAGAACAGACCAAGATAATATACCATGGGACAATGTGACTTTTATTTTTACGTTCTGACGTACTAAAAATGAAATTAAGTACCTTCGTTGTATACTTACCTACTTTATAATTATTTCCTCTTCACTTCTGTTGACGTTTTATCGATTATTATTTGTCAATATAAAAGACGTATAATTTTATACGGCATGGCAGGGGGGAGGTAATTCCTGCAGGATGTCTGTTACATTACCGGGTCGTTATAAATTTTTTTATTTAGTTAACGTCAAAATTCATTTTTAACTGGTAAACTCGTTGACAGATTTTTATTTCAAGTATTAATCATCGAACGAGAGGTTAAAATAATGCAGATATTTGATAGGTTTTAAAACGACAGGATTATGAAGATGATTATGTAGTTTAAAAAAGATGCAAGTTAATCATTTCCTTGGGGCGGAAAAATAAATTCCATGTTCGATGATTTTAAAGATAATTTTCTATTTATCTTTTATTACTTACTTACTTACAAAAAATAAAAAAATTTGAAAACTGATTTTATTAAGATTGCTTTATTGTAACTCATTTCCGACTAAGATTCATTTTAGTAAGGATCAAGGGGAATTTATGGAGACAATTTTTACTAACCGAAAAATATTCAATTTTATACCATAAACAACTTTTTTTTTTCAATACTGTGTGTATCATAATGAATTGTGAATATTTTTCCTAAAAGTACGCAGCCCAAAACACATGGTATCGATAGATTTGCTCATCTTTTAATTTTAAGGCGCAAGATTCAAAATTAAAGCGATTTTTGAAAATTTTCCCATCTATATAAATTTTTGTTTGTACAGACTGTTTAGTCAACCAGTTTATTCTAAACTGATGTGGCTTTAGCCTTGGTATTGGTTTCCCAGAGGTTCTGGTTTTGGTTTAAATTTTGGGTCCATGCACTGCTCGATTTTGTGAGATTCTTAAATTTTTTCAAATGATCATTATAGGGTGTTTCGTGGGTGGGGATCCAAAACAAAGGGGTGATACACAACAAAATGTACATGTTTGGATACCTCTATGATAATTTGCTATAAATATATAGAAAATAAAATTTTTACATCGAACCTTTCCCAGAGCATTTTTTTGCGTGAAAATACGATAAACTACCAATTTTTGGACCCTGACAAAATTTTGCATTTTCACCCTCGCTTCTTTCGGATAGTATATTTTTCAAATTTCAGGGAAAATTTTTAGCTAATGCTCCCCGCCTTCTTGCAGAAGTCGGGTGTTGTTACGTCTCTACATAAAGAGTGTGCAACCATCATATCACACACTTACGTTGTGCGGTGTAATACCCCCCCCCCCGTATTGTGTACATCCAATCCAACTAGACATCCTACATAAAAATCTGTAATTAATATGAGATGAAAATGGCCCCTGATCCACATTTCATTAAAAATGACGCAAAATGTCACTTCTAATGGAGAACCATCCCCACAATTTTTTTGACATTTTGCCCCTCACCCCTTCTGGAAAAAATTCAGCTTTGAGAAATTTTTGTGCGGGGGATGGGTTAGAGAGTTAACATTCATTTGAGGTGGTTTCACATCAGAAGTAACTTTTTGAGGGAGTCAGTTTTAATAAAATTTGAATCAAGGGTTGTTTTTATTCATTATGAAGAAAGGCACATTCTTCATCTTGATTTAAAACTAAACATTCCGAAATTTGAGTCTGGAATTCGATTTACAATTTCCCCTGAATAATAAACAAACATTTTTCAGTTTGAAACCTCCATTTGCTTTTAGCATCTTCTGTTTTCCTACTGATAAAATTGATTTTTGTAGCTTAAGAACTTTCTAAATTTTCAAATTTTGTCAGCTGCCAAAAATTTTCTGCCTCTTCTGTTTCCAAAAAAACGTTGAACTACGCGTATAAAACGATACGTCTGTGACGTCGAATGAACCTTGAACCTGAAGAAGTTTCCAAAAGGCAAGTTGTGTGACCTATTTTTTGTATTTCCACTGAATCTGTCAAAGCTGTGTCTCAAATCATGTAGATTCATCAATTATCTACTTGTATTTACAATATTTAGCTGACTATAATCACCCCTTCGAACGAGCAGTTTGACAATTCACTTTACACCCGTGTGGTTTGGGTTGCAGAATCGTCAGGAAAAATACCATAACCACTCTGTATAATATTTAAACAAATATTTTTTCGTTGCAAATGAATAATGTAAAAATTATACGCTTATTGATCAATATTTTTTTGAAAAGTAATCTTTTCTTCTTCGGCCAGACTCCCAACGGATTGTTGCAACTATATAATGACAATTTGTAAATATTTTATACGGGTATTTCTTTGATTGTTGCATAGAGATACCTACGGAATTAACTTGTTTTTTCGTCGTATAAAAAAAAAAACCGAAATTTTTTATTTTCGTTTTAAAACTGAGAACTTACCCAACAATACATTAAATTTAAATAAAAATAAAAGAGAGGTTATTTCATCGTTACGCTGTGCGAATTTTCAACTGAATATGACACTGTTTCAAAGTATACTAAACATTTACGCTAAAAGTTTGAAACTTTGTTGCCTTTTGAAATTTTAAATAAATTCTGTAAAAGTTGAAAATAAATGTAAGAGGATTAACAACGTTTTAAAGGTTTCATAAAAGTAATTTTAATGAGATAGGTGTACGAATTCTAGTAATTTTACTACATCATTGATTCAAGTGGACCTACTCTGTGGCCAGCAAGTTTGGTTTTGTTCCTCAATACGTTATAGATTTTTCCCCCTAAACCGATACTCATTTATTTAATGAATGATTTTCTTAATTTAAAGAGGAAAAAAAATGCCAAAATTTCTTAATTAAAAATTATGCTCTTCGTAATATAAACGTATTTGTATTAATTAAAAATGTATGCAGTACTCGAGGCTGTTTCGTCATTATAAATCACGCCTCTGGATACTCGAATCTTTCGTCGGATTTTCTTTTTAAGTAATCATATTTTTTTTTTATACCCTACAAATATTTTGAAAAAAAAAATCAACGCATTTTTAAAAGTTTAAAATTCGTAAATATTTTTTTTTTTTTTTTTAAACATAAAACGCGCCTATGCTCGTTTTAAGATAAATCCCCCCCCCCCCTCAAAAGAACCACTTCAGGCTAAATGTAAAACTATAAAAGTACGTACTAGGTATATATTCGGCGACGCCGACCGACGTAACGAAAACCCAGCGTGTTTGAAAATTCGCAGTAATTTACAAAATTACCATAAACACATAGAAGTTTGGCAAGTTTACATGATTTTGTTTGTAGCGTAATTTCTCTCGTCGTGCTCGAGATATTCGTATTTTCTCACCATGTTACTGAACTTGAGGAAAAAAATTTTTCAATCTAAAATGTATTCAAATTTAATGACGGTGCAAAGGAACTCTCGTCGCGTCGTCGCTTCGTATCTATGAATCGTTTTTTTTTTTTTTCGTTTTATATTTAATAACAATACTCGAATAAGTAAGTTTTTCGAATATCGAGTTAGTAGTAAGTACTAAGAAGATGCAAATTTTTTTACTATTTTTCAAATAAATTTTATGTATTCGTAAAGATGTTAAAAGTAGCTATTCCATTTCCATCGTAAATGCCCCGATGTTATGTGTAACGGTGTAAGGTTCTCTGTTGCGTGAAAATTTTAATATTCGGTTAAGAACGATTAAAAAATTTGATACGAGAGAGGATTTTTTTCGTAATGGTTTTTATACCACCGCGTCGCGTCGGTCGTTTTGTATTATTACGTATAAAAAATTTTAATATTTATATCCGTCTCGCATGAAAACTTAGCTAACGTTTACATTCAATCAATATTGTATACGAATAAAATAGCACTTACTTCAAATTGGAGGGAGTGAGGAAGAAAAAAAAGTCGAGGCACACAAGCATACGGCTGCCGACACCCGCATTCAACAATCCAACGTCAAGTGCTGTCTCTTTCAATAATTCCGAGTCGCTTGATGAAATTACATTTATAACACGCGTCTACGTTAGAAATTCCACCTGGTGTATTTTGCTCTTAATTTCTTCTTAATAAGGCGAAAATGGCGAGCGCGTGTTTTGCGTTGAAATGTGGCGACCAATTTGTTATTCAAATTGTCGCCAAATTAAATTCTACCGTGGATTACGTGCCTTCCAAAAATTCACTATATGCGACCTACTGTGACTGTGTGAAACATCTTCGTTGTCGTCGAATAGCTAAGAAATTAGTTCAAAAAGCAAAAACTCAAAAAGGGCTGCGTTGTTGTTGGTATCGCAGATCACTAAGGAGTTGAAGGAGAACGAGCGACAAAAAAAAAAAAACGAACGAACGAACGGACGGACGGACGAAGAAAACGTCTTGTCATTTTGTGTCAGCTTTTTAAGATGGCTTTTCCTCTGTTACTAAACGTTCAGGTTGATGTTAGTTCGACTTGATGAGATTATAACTCACGCGAAAGGCAAATAGCCGCCTCCGTTTAAGGGCTGCATAGCACGAATGTCGTAAACACGAAGGCTTCTGCGAAAAAGACAGAGGCTTAGTGAGTTTTTTTTAGTATTTTTTTTATTCCTTCGCTCGGTACACATATATATCCTATGTAGCTCTACGTATATGTACATAAATGGTTTGAAATATTTACTCGGATGTTTATCCATAGTCGAGAAATATGAGCTGTGGTTACACAAAGAATTTATTTCGGTTGTTGTGTCTTGCGTTTGATATGCGTTTTGTTAACCGTCTTCAAAGGTAAACGGAATTTTATCTCGTATATGCCTGCAAATTTGTAGATTATTTTTCGAGCGTATGAAAGGTGAAATTTTTTGTTGTTTGTCTGAAATTCTGAAATTATTTTCAATGCTGGTTTCTCTCCTGGCTACGTGTTCTGGCGATAATCTTTTAATAATAACTGTATTGGAACTTGAAGGGATCTAATTTTGATAAAAATATCCATCAAAAAGTTTCTTAAATTGGATTTTTTACCCTTCATTTTTTTTTTTTTTTGTTATTTTTACCAGTCACAGAGTACTCTCTGAAAAAATTAAAACCTGAATATTCAGTGGACCAAGAGAATAAGGATGGTGGAAATATATATGAAATATATTGTATGGTTTAAAGAATCATATCTACGGCCTTCAAAATAGAATAAATTTCATTGAAGTCTTATTTGTTCGTCTGTTGGTAATGTTTTTATAAGTACAAAACTCAAGTTTGAGTTGAATGAATTTTTTCATGAAATAAGCAGGGTCGAGCACATGGGAAGGGAAGGGATACGATGGAATGGAATAGGGTATGGTTAAATTGATAGGGATGAGATGATGAGATAGGAACAGGAGGGATGAGATGGTGCTGATATGTATGACTGCTTACTCTAATCTATGTATTTATGCTTTTTTGAATTTATGAGTTCTAAATCTTTTGTTATTCTTTTTTTTTTTATTTCTTTCGCATTGGCGAAGCTCATCAGAGCAGAAATTAGATCTAACCAATTCTTGGTAGGGTTCAGAAAAATAATTAAGCACCTGTAAAGTGGTAGTGAGACCAGGCCTGACCCTGGTCTCATATTCCAAGTACATGACCACAACTCGTCAATTATAGAACCTTTGTTTGCAGTACCCTGACTTGTGGCACTCTAGGTTCTGGCAAACCACTCCCTAAAACGCAAGTAATCTCTTCATTTATTTAGTTCCACTTACTAGCCAGCTAACCTCACCCAGGATCTTTGGCACAGCCTAAACAAGAACCTGCTGTACAAACCTAAGCTGAGATACACCTGGATAACCAAACCAAAACAATTATACATAGCTCCCAATAACTCAGTTGTTAGCTATAATTCTGTATACTGCAACTCTCATAATGATCACTGGTAGGGCTGAGCTTCACAAGCAAGAGTGGTCGATGAATGCCTTGTGGGTGACTTCGAAACACAGGTGTTTTCCCCTCCAGAAAAGCCAGCAAGATCTTAAGGCAACTGACTAATGCCTTGTTAAACTAGTGCAAATCCAAGGATCTAGATTTAAGGCCTGACAACCATAGAGTTGCATCACTCCAACTCCAACATAGGGATTTCCTGGGTCTCAAAACATCACCGATAAGAGCTGTTCAAGAAGGCAAAATCAATAAAACAAACAACTCCTCTACTAATTAGGTAAATGAATCTAGGGAAACAATACATACTTACCTGTCCAGCAACTCAACGTGCCAAACTTTATGAAGAATTCGACTATGCATCCTTTGATGGAAAAGTAACGCAGCAAATGGAAAAACCCAGCTTTGCGCCCTCCAAACAACTGGCCAGGTCAAACGATCACAGTTCAAAGCAAAATCAGCAATTAGCAAAATCCACCCTAAACATTGATCTACATCTAAATAATAACAATAATGTAAACAATATCGACATAGGTACCAAACTGAACCGTAATCTTAATAACAGAAATATAAGTAACATTACAAATCCCAATATACTTGTACCCCCAAAATCAACAACACTCTGGAGGCCTGGATGGGTCAATATTTTTTCCCAGTACTGATTATAATCGAGTTGCTACCGCTCTGGAAGCCTTAAAATACTCTGAATCACAAAGTTCAGATCAAGAAATTGCCTCATGGCAATAGAAACTGAGCTTCAAACCCAAAGCCAACAAAATTTAGATGGTCTCTTCGGCGAACCAACAAATAATCACTGCAAACCTCATATCCTGAAACCTCATCCTTGGGCAAACTACCGGATCAAGTCACGCAGGATTTATGTATTTACATTGGCTGATAATATAAAACAACTAGCTGGTGACTAGCTTGCTTAGGATGAGAGAAGGGATGTAGTCAATCAGTCCAAATTAATTATACAGCAAGTCATGGCAGTGGTTAGCCACATTGTTGATCTGTATGTAACATTGAAAACTGAACTTCGTGAACTTTGCCTCAAAAGCTTTGTTGAGTCTCGTCAATAAAAAAGCAGAAGTAGAGGAAACATTAAAAAATCAGAAAATAGATTATATAGCTTCCATAAGAAAGACCATTAGGGCCATCATTAAGGAGGTTGGTTTCAATGACTTGCCTCCTCAGAAAAACACACAAATGACTTCACTCCTTTACATAGGTGTAGCTAAGTCTCGAGGACCAATTACCACAGATCCAAGAAAAATCCAATTGCAGAAAATTATAGTTAATGCAAAACTGGACAAAACCCATCTAGAATTCTCGATTAAACAAAAATCTGACTCAACAAGGTTAGCAATTTAATGCTGGTCAGTCTTGATGATCTCATTACAATGATTTAGGAATCATCCATTAAGAGGCTCTCTTGAATGGGAGCAGACAGTAAATGATGGAGCAGCTTTTTTCATATGTATAGGATTAAAATTTCAAAAAATTGAGCAAAACTTACACAAGATTAATACTTTTAAGTGACTTCAACTGCAGTCTACAAGACTCTCGGACAGCTACTAGTAGAATAAGATTAGTAAAGGACTATTTGCTGCTGTGAACTCTCCCGATCAATATACATATTAGCAGGATGAGACGATGAGATGGGATAGGATGTGACTAAGATTAGGTATTTTCATTTGGCTGTGACTAGGATAACATTAGGACTTCTGTATTACTGCAGTTGAGACAACACTAGAATTTGGGATGTCACGTCTTGCTGTGTTAAATGGGAAAGGGATTGACAACCCAATTTTATTGTGGTTGAGGCTGGCCTGATGGTTAGGAAAGTTTGGTAAGATAATAATAATTTGGGACTATGATTTTCTTGTGGTCAGTATCGTACATGGGATTGAAACTTTCTCAAAAGTCCTCAGAGTTTTTTTAAAATCTGGTCAAAGTTTCATTATTAACCAGTATTTTGGAATTTACTACTGTGGAGGGAATTTTTGATTTTGCTGCTGTACTGGTTGATACGGTTCGGGTATTTTAGGATTGGTCATGCTACTGTTTGGCATCATACATAGTACTAGTATTCCATGTTTAGGATTTAGCAGTAGTCATACTGTACTGAGATTAGAATGTTTCTAAAATTCTCCATGTTGGCACTTATCCTCGATCCCTTCTCTCACTCCAAAAAAAAAACAAAGAACGTGCGTTGAGTTGTGCACTACTTGTCTCATTATTTCTCCTCACCAACCATTTATATGTATTACGAATATTTGACATCAAAATGAATTCATTTTTGAGGCGGATAAATCTTTCACAAAGTAAATCGTAAAGATTTAAGTATGGATAAGTGTTTGTTTTTCGTTTTCAAAACTAATAAGTTGTGCACTCAGTTCTCATTTTTTTCCTGTCGAGTGCTTCGGTCTCGTTTGAGCTGGAGAGATGTATGTTATCCCAGCTCCCTCGTTTTTTTCTTCGTACAATATTCATGTTGAAAAAATCTCATTTAAAGATGGAAAATGCGTCATTAGCCAATTGAAAATCTGAAAAACTGCATTACTGAGCTATTTTTTATTTTTTTTATGCACGGTGAAAAAATTTCAAACACATATGCAAAGTGTGGTAAAATATGTTTCTTGCAAATTACTGATAAAGCAAGTTAAAGCGTGAAAAATTTACACAAATCGATTTACTCGAGAAAAGCAACAGCTCGTGTTATAACAGAAAAACAGTAAATTTTGCACGAGGTTCCGAAAACGTCTCATAAACGATTGAATATTAGCGAGGAATACCAAATAGATATAAATATACGATAAAGTTAAACGTTTTAAAATTATTTACGATAAATTTTTTCATTGCTATAGCCTTATGCTTATAACGCCGCTACGAATAAGGTATTCTTTTTTATTTATGTATTTATTACTGAACTTACTCATTTACCTTTATCCTTCTTTTGAATATATGGACAAAGTTCATCGCACCTTTAATTTAATAGCGTTTGGTTGCGCATACAAACTCACAAGTTGTTAAATTTATTTATGACACTTAGGATGAAAAAATATTTTTCTTATTTGAAAATTTCCCTTTTTTAATATCCTAGCTGATAAAAAACATCGAACGTTTATTTTAAAAACTGGTAGGTAATTATGTATCTAGGCATTTGCATTATGTTTTAGAATATAAAATTTGTTTCTTCGTTAGGAAGATACAAGAAGAAAAAAAATTGTAAACGAGATTTCTTACGCTGAGATTATACAAATCGTGTCAAGGTCAATTGCGATGGTTTTCCTTTTTACATTTGAAAAAGTTTTGCGTTATCTATACTTGTTGCTTCACTCTCTCACTTTTTTCCACTTTATGTATAACTTTTAGGAAACGGTCGCGAATCCGTTTTATGAGTGAAATGGTTATGGGGGAAAGGGATGTTTTTTTTTTGCTTTTGGAAAAGGTTTGATTTATTGTATATATTTCAAGCTAACAATTGGTTTTTTATTCGTATTATATCTGTTAAGTATACACTTGTACATTTTCTTTAAAATCCTCCATTATGTGTTATGCTTTTGATAGAAGTATATAGAATCATAGAACTGAAAAATTATGCTGGATGAGTGATGTGGGTAGATTTTAAACCGTTGTTGAAATTCTGTTTAAACTCATTAGTTGTTTTGTTTCAGACAGAATTAATTAAAATTTTCTTTTTGATGCGTTGAGGTTGAGAAATTTTCAAAACTCTCATTCTAAAGTGAAAATTGCATTCTTTTGTCATTTTTGTTGATGGTTATTTTCAGTAAAGTAGAACACAGACTGTAAAGTATGAAGGCTTCGGTTTATATCTGAAACTGTAAAAGCTTGTTGGAGCTTTTCTATATCACACGTACGATTAGGCTACAGATACACATACATGTGAGAAAATTTCCGACATGCTTTGAACCCGCTTAGCGGTATTTAAGCACTAGACAACTCGCTGTTTTGCATTTCCTACGTTGAGTTTCTCTATTAAGAAGCCACAAAGATTTACAGATGATATTAGCGACATCCTGTTTAGAAGATTCTCTCAACGATGCTAAATCTATTCGTACTTCGTTAGCTACTCTTGTCCATCCTCCCAAGTTCCAAATATCTGTAGGTATCTTTACCGCTGTAAATTAGACAGGCTCGATTCAGAAATAAACGATTACCTACTGATTAGTGTTATTTGTGTAGCTCTTGTTCGACTATACGGGGTATTTAATCTTCGGCATTTGCTTTTTGATAATCTACTGAGAAATTATTCATATGTTAGATTGTTAGCATCGAATTCGAAGCCTAATTGAAGAACTTTCAGCTAAGCTGTTCCTGTGTATAGTTTTGTGTAAAATTATCCAATACCTGCGATGGTAAATGTGGGCGTTAGAGTTTGCTTGTGATTTTTACCAGCGCGTAATTAACGAGGGAATTCCAAAAAGAAATCAGATTTTACTATTCTTATGCATTTTGATTACATTTATTTTATTTACTCGTTTGTCCCGTATTGAGTACCTATTGGTACATTGTGCTTGAATCACTAATCGGAAATAAAAGTTGTTTATTTAAACTTGATTTAAAAGTTAACGATTTTTAATACAAAATTTGTATGAAAAGTGGTCTCTAAATGTTAGAAGTTGTGTGGGAATAATAAAGATGTATCCTGCACGAATACAGCTTTGATAGAAGAAACAAACAAC
Source organism: Ferrisia virgata (assembly GCA_900060175.1). Taxonomy (NCBI): domain Eukaryota; kingdom Metazoa; phylum Arthropoda; class Insecta; order Hemiptera; family Pseudococcidae; genus Ferrisia; species Ferrisia virgata. The sequence goes on from FIZR01012782.1 coordinate 75,186, forward strand.
CCAGATGATCCAGAACGGATTTCTGACGAGTCCTTAAGGTTCTATATTACATGTGATTAAAATGTAATGAATTTTCACGTGTATAACTTCTCTTTATTTGTTTTACATGCTTGCCTCAGGTTCATTGCAGATTATAAATTATAAAGTTCGTATAGAGCCGCACTTATAAACTATGACACTCGTTACAAATCACATTAGTGTGATTATGTTACTTTTTTGAAAATTATTCCAGGGCGTTTCTTCCTTTCCCCTCCCAATTCTGAGGTATTACTCTGGCTGTAGTTTCGTTCAATTTCTGAATCGAAAACGTATTGGTATTAATGTATAAGAAAAACAAGAGAAATATGCTACGAAAAAAAAATTTAGACACTTTTCTCTTTCAGGGAAAAATTTTAGATCATGAATATGTAATACTGAAAACAAAGTGCAAAAGTCATCAATTTTATTTTTCAATTTTTTTTATTTTTCATTTCAATTGTTTAATTTTTATAATTTTTATAATTTTTATAATTTTTTTATTTTTTTATACATGTCAGCATTTCAACGTTAAGTATAAAAGTCACCAATTTTATTCTTCAATTTTCTTAAATTTCTTAATTTTTTTATTCTTCCTAGATTTTAACTTTTTTAATTTTCTAATTTTTTAATTTTTTAAATTAGACATCCATGTCAACATTTCAACATAAAGTGAAGAAGTCACTCACAATCATCTTGAATTTTTTTCAGGTGTAGAAATCATTCATATAAATTATTTCATAAAATGCAAAATTCACTCATAATGATTTTTGTTTTTATTTTTTCGATTTTTTTGACATGGATATGTCTTAGGCTGAGGGTCATTCTATAAAACCGTTACATTTTTGGTGTGGCGTTTTTAATTTTTGTACTTTATGTTAAAATGTTGACATGGATATGTTTTGAGGGTGGGAAAATAGGTTTGAAAAAAAAAGAAAGAATCTGATAGATAGAAAATTCAGTGTTGAATATTTTTACTGACATGTATTTTTGACATGCATGTGTCTTGGGCTTGCGGCTAGTTTCTGAAAACGTTACATTTTGATGTAACGTTTTTGCAGTGTTGCCAATCACAATAATTTCTGCATGAAATTTCCCTAATAATTCCGAACAATGAAATTTCATTTTCAAAAATACGTATAGCGTTTCAGTGTTGAAAATGGGAACTTGGCGTTAAAATTCAAGGTTGGGAACACTACTTCAGATTTGGATGCTTTTTGGACGTTACGTTAAAATGTTGACATGGATATGCCCAATTCAAAAAATTATGAATTTATAAAAATTAAAATAAAAATTATAAAAAAAATCAAATAACAAAAAAGTAAAAAAATTGAAAAATTAAAAATTAAAAAATACTTGACAAAATTTGAAAAAAAAATTGAAAAAAAATACTTGGAACTCTTTGCACAGTAAGAGCAAACATTGAAAGAATGTAAGTTTTTATATTTTATATGTAATTGGTACAATTTTTTTTCTTCTTGTTTTTATTTAATACTTGTCACTTAAAAATTTTTCTTCAATATTTTTAGCGAAATTGGGACATTTTCTTTTACTCTTAGGGACAATTTTTTCACACTGGCATTCAAATGTCTTTCTTTTTTCCAACTTTAAAATTTCATAACTGCATAAGTTTAATTTCCTAAATAGTAGAACATAACTCTAAAAAGTGAACAGTATAATTTGCATAAAATTTTTTATATGCAGCAATTCAAAATCATAAAATTAATTCAAGGTCAAGGTCCACTATTTGACGAGTCAACTTCAAATATCTCTAATTTTCTTCAACATTTCAACTTGAAATCATGAAATCGATCCTTCATAAAATAAGTCCACTGATGTCATTCCAAGTCATAGAAATCTGCTCACTAATGTCAATCCAATGATGACGTAACACTGTTGACGCTCAATTGTTGACGATTTTTTCAGAATGCGCCATTAACATTTTTCGATTTTAATAAATTTTAAAATAAAACTAGGGAGGAAAGATGAGTATGGATAATTTTTGGACTTAATATCAACATGTTGACATGGGCATGTCCAATTCAAAAAATTGTATATTGAAAAAAGTTAAAATAAAAATAATCAAATAATCAAATAACCAAAAAAATTAAAATAATAGAAAATAAAAAGAATTGAGAAGAGTAAACGTTTTTAGTTTGAAGTTTTTGATCCAAAACTCACAATGAAAAATGATTATGAATTATTTTTACACTTAATGCCAAAATGTTGACATGGATATGTTACATCCATGATGTAGAATTTTTCTCTGAATGCGAATGTCTAAATTTTTTTGATCAAAAGCTTCCCTGACAAGATAATGGGTGTAAACCAAGTTTTATAATGGTTTCAACCCCTTCCCAGGGTCTACTTCAACCCTAGAGGGCGGAACTATTTTTTCTTATAACTTACATCATAATCAACACGTATTTCAAAATTCAGCTTACAGCTATTTTTGTCCAGAACTAGTTAAAACGTATAAATCATATCCAAAAAATTATCTAAATCAAACGTGTTGATCTTTTTCATTTCAATCAGCTTTTTATCATTAATTTTTTACTAATGAATTTTGTCCACTCTTTATTTCTCTTCCTAACGCGAATCAATTAAAAATAACCCAACGACAAAAAGAAGAGAAAAATTCAATTTGCGTGCATCTCGGAAACTGTTGACGAGCATTTATTGAAAATCCCTACGTTTATTGTAGTATGTGAGAATACAAACGACGACGATGAGGACGACGAACGTTGAAGTTTGGAAAAACATTATAGTTGCTTAATTCTCAGCTTTCGGGGTATTATATCTTTAATGGGATTTAATGCAGAGAATACTTGGCAGTGTTATATCTAAGTTGTTGGGAAGTACTTAGGGTAATTTTGTTTTTGTATGATGTTTCATCGACCTTGAATGGATTGTCGTTATAGTATGATGAACGTACTACTCGTATACTATGCTATGCTATAGTACGATTATCTTTCCGTTATAAATTTTACATAGCTACGCATTCATCTCTTTCCTTATTCGCGAATAAATAAAAAAAAAAAAAGCGTCGTAATGCGTTACTTTTTGAGCCTGATTTTCATAAAAAATAAAAAAAAATAAAGACGATACGTAAATTGACCATTTATGGAAAAAAGGAAGGAGTGCTTTGTGGTATGTTTTTTTTTTATCAGACGTAGGGTTCCTTTGTTAATTTGTTGATCTATGTGATTGGTATCTCAGAAAAAATCAACATCTCTCTTCCCTCATAATTTACCCCGAAATTATCATTTTAAATAATTTTTTTTTTTTTTAATAAGGTTTTTGATTTGGTACAATTTTGGAACCGCGTGCTTTTTGGATGTGTACTTGACCCTTCTATCACATATATTTTTTTCAAAATTTTAGTTCATAAACACCGCAATTAAAATTTGAAGAAACTTGAAAGAGGGGATGAGTGTAAACAGAGCTGTACAGAAAAAATTAAAATTTTTTTCGTATTCAGTGTAATTGCAGCTTGTAAGAGTATAAAATTACTGTCGAAAACTTAAGCTTCCATGAGAGTCTTTGTTGGACCCTAGCCACATGCCCTCGCCCTCTTTTTGGAGTACAGGTACATTCATTGTATCTCCGCATAAATCAAACCTCCTAAACACGAATATGAATTCAAATTTTCAATTTATGCCAAAAAGACATCATTATCACGAACGTTCCCGTAGAACAGAATTGGGTTAGAGGGGTACTGCAAGAGTCCGGCAAAGGCTCCCACAGGAATTTTGTTTCTCGACGATGATTTTCTATTCTTACAAACCGCAATTACACTAAACGCGAAAAAAATTTCGAAATTTTCAAATTTTTCCCATATAGCTGTGTGTATTTCCCTCCCCTCCCATTCCGAGTTTTTTTTTTCAAATTTTGGCAACTGATCAAAAAAAATACTAATGACAGAGTGGTCAAGTACGTATCCAAAAAGCATGGTTTCAAAATTGTATCAAACCGGTGTACTTATTAAAAATAATAAATAAAATTTCAAAATGTTGTTTCAGGGGTAAATTATGAGAGGTGGGGGGGGGTGTTGTTTTTTTTTAAGAAATGCCACTCATATGGATCTACAACGTACCAAAAAATTGCTCAAATCGATCAATTACCATTAAAAAAAAAAAAAATCAGGAGTATTTTTCTAAACAAGGGTCTACCTTGAAAACCACTGGGGTTGGGGGTCCAAAACTTTAATCAGGTATGTATCTCGATTCTCGATAGTGCACACCTACCATCAAAATATCATCTCAAAATTCTATCGGAGCGAATTTACCTATGATTATCCTCCTGTAGCCATTCAGCTTCATAACTCAATTTGGAAGGAAGATATGTCCAGGATAGCCTCGGGGAAAATCCCCCTTATCTCCCCTCTTAATTGACGTAATAAGCTGATTTTTCGGATATGTTGTACAACTTTCGATTCTCTATCGATTGGTTTGAAAAGAAACAATTGTTACCATTTTAACCCCTTAGCAGCCCCTCTCCCAAATTTGAGCGTAACTGAATTGTGACTTGAAGTCGTCCGTACTCATGTATATTGAATCATTCACCAATCGAAGCCTCATTACTCAAATTTGATCGATTTTGGTTGATATCGAGCCGAGTAAATGATTTTAACCTTGAAAGGGCAAAGATGAGGATAAAATAAAGAAGAATGAATACCTGGCATGGCCAAAAAATGGTCTCAATGGATTTCTACAGCCTCAAAAACTACATTCGCTATAGGTCGATAGTTTGTAATAGCCTGGTTTTCATTCACAATATGGCTTAGAAAATCAGCCTAAAATGGTAGGCATTACAACGATGAAGATTCTTTCCAAGCTTTTTTTCCACAACACGATCAACGTGCGAATGTAAAAATAATGATCAGATATCGTTTCTACATTCGATGTAGTTAATTTTTTTACGTACATAGATATATAGGTATATTATCTATTGTTTTTATTTCTTTCTTCGAATAAGTCGCCAGTTAGGTATATGATACAGCTATCTAGGTATATCATAGATATACGACCAATATACGACATACGATATGTAATGGTTTGAAAATAGCTAGAAGGCGACGTAGCGTAAATTAAAATGGTTACACGAATATGATGATAAAACCGAGAACGAGCATCCAGCAGAATGCGCCCCGTAACCGAAACATTATCCCGTTCCAATTTCTACTACAATTTCGTATTTCAATCATTTGTTATTTTCATCATAACTGCGCGCTGTTGTTGCTATATACGCATATACTTTGTCATTTCGATATGTATCATTTTCACCCCGCGTTCGGCTCATCGTCGGAGAACTCATTTGGTTTTAGTAGTATAATTTTCGGCGGCAGCGGTGAAAATTTGATGGAATATACGTATAGGTATCTTTCTCTCTCTCTCTCTCTCTCTCTCTTTCTCTTTCTCTTGAGATTATATCTTTTTGAAAAATTTCTTTTTCTTTACACGTATACCTATATCTATACATAAAACGTATCGTAACGAAACGAAACGAAATTCGTGTACCTACCTATCTAAATCTTTTCTTCACTTTTGAATTTTATGTTTTAATATGGCAGCTTATTGCGAGCAGCGAACAGGTTTCAGATGATTTCATATAACCTTTGTTTATTCGTTCGCACGATGTGATGTTTGTACGTATGTTTCTTTTTTTCTTCCTTTTTTGTTATCGCGATATTTTCGAATACCTACTCAACACTTATCCGATGGGATTTGGTTTTCGCATATTCGCTTAGTCGTCGTGTCGTGTCGTTGTTTAATTTTCGGCGAAAATTCAACAACAAAATGGCGTAGGTATACGTACCGTATACGTAGCCACCATATACGTCGGCACGAAATCGACGAATACGTTAAAAGCGAAACTGATTTATTCTATACGAATTTTGGTGTTGGTTGTGTCGCGTCGGTCGCCGTCGTTGTCGTCGTCGTTGTTTGAAAAGATGACGACGTGAGTCGAATACTCGATTATTTCCTTAAAAATTCCAAAGTAATTACAGCACCTGTGCGCTTTAGTCCCGAATGAAATTAAGCTTTGATTTTAGAGTCAGTGTAGTTCTACCTATTGCGGATTAAACCTCGAATAAAATAAGGATAACGATATTAACCTGTGCGCTTTTTGCTATGATGGTTGCGATGTCGAGCTTTGACGTAACGTACTGACCGACCCATCCACCATTCATATTTTCGCACCGGTAAATTAATCGAATAAAAATTAGCCTCTGTGGGTCTGTTAGGCATCTCGAAAAGGGATCTAATGTATTTCCTGCCTATTGTAAAATGATGCACTAAACCGGGTGTTTCGCATTAACCTCCCTTCCTTTATACGGGTGATAGATCAACTCATAAGACTTACATGTATAATGGTTCGCATAGCCAAAAAATCGAAGGAGCCGAAATATGATATTATTGAGATTTGATTTTCATTCAAACCTGCCGTTCAATTTGAAAATTCATAGAATTGAAACACAGTATATACTCTCGAGTGTGTGTGGTGTAAAGAACCAAGTGTGAGGGGGTTAGAATGGTTCAAAAATACATGTAAAGATTCTTTGTTTTTATTAGTTTTTATGTTATGGTTGAAATGGTCCCGTAGTGACACAACTCTACCGCATGATCGTTGTAGAACATCGGGATCGTTCGGACCAACAGGTTTACATACATTTATGCAGGGTGTTTCACGGTAGAAGTAAGTGATTTCAGTCAGTCGAGTCTATGCATGTATGTTTGCCTAATCTCTGAGTCGCAACGGGCTGATCTGTTCTGATTCAGAAATGTTTTTCTCAATTTCGTATAATTTTTTCAAGCGAATGCCACTCGAGAACCAAAATAGGTAGAGATTTGGAATTTATTCACAGACGAAGAGAATTTTATCTGAATTACCATGGGGACATTAGTTTTTGTGATAACAGAACAGCGAAGCAAGCAGTTGATGAAATAATGTAAAAAACATGCGCTAAAACCTGTTTACTCAGAGAAACAACCTCCAGTCGGCTTTCAATAGCCTAAAGGCGCCCTTTAATATCCTCTAGTCACCCTAAAATAACCTCCAAACGTTGTTCAATACCCTCCAAGACACCTTATGTAGCCTCCAGACTCGCCTCCCTTTCATATAGCCTGCCGTTGCCCTTCAATAGCCTCCAGATCCCTTATGTAGCCTTCAGACGCCTATAGCCTCCAGTTGTCCTTCTATCGCCTGCAGACCCTTATAGCTTCCAAACTCCCTTATATAGCCTCTAGAAGCCATTATAGCCTCCAAAACGCCTTGTACAGCCTTCAGTTGCCCTTCAATAGCCTACAAACCTCTTTTATAAGCTCTATGACCCTGTATATAGGTTCCAGTCACCCTTCAATAGCCTGCAGATATCTTGTATAGTCTCTAGAACTCTTTATATAGCCTGTAGTCGCCTTTCAATAGCATGCATACGCCTCATATAGCCTCGAGACGTTGCTCAATAGTCTCCAGACCCCCTTATATGGTTTTTGAGACCCCTTAATAGCCTCCAGACCTCATTTAATAGCCTCCAGACCCCCTTATATGGTCTCTGTGACTCCTTATATAGTCTTCAGTCACCCTTCAATAGCTCGCAAACCTTCTACTTCCCACTCCATCAATCAAACAGGTCTCAAGTTGCCTGAAATCGACTGTCTGCCATCCTTTGATACATCCAACTGAGTAAAGCCAACCCAAACATGTTTTCTACACCCATAGTATCAGGATGATTTCTAGGGAGGTCTTTTTATTGAGCGTTCGCGTAGTAGTTTACTGTGGCTTTCTACGCTATCTACAGGTAACTCACCGCATCGGTAGACAGGTTTTTACAACCCTGAGTTCAGCAGTGGGCCACGAGTAGGCACTCAAATCAGTTACAAGCTTTTTGATTCCGATAATAGATGGCGTGCTGTCTAATAATCTCTGTTGTAACTGGGTGGGGGGGGGGGAATCATTCTGTGAAAACGTTATGTTTTTCGCGTTACATTTTTGATTCTTGGGTTTCATGTTAAAATGTTAACATGGATATGTTTCAAGGATGGGAAAGTTTGATGTAACTCACAATGAAAGATGAGCAGGGCTGATTTTTGGATTTCATGTTAAAATGTCTGAGTTGACATGGATATATCTTAGAGCTGGGGGTCATACTGTGATAGTGTTACATTTTTGATTTTTGGACTTTATGTTGAAATGTTTTGAGTCGAGTATTTGATTTTTGACTTGGAAGTTTTTAATCAAAAACTTAGCATGTAAAATTATTATAAAATATTTTTGCATGTCTTAAGGGATGGAAAAACATTGATTACTCTAGCACTTAATGTTGAAATATTGACATGTATGTCAATTTAAAAAATTACAAAAATTGTGATGTTTTTGATACTAAGTTTTTGATTTTTCTATCATTTTTGCACTTGATATAAATCTAACAAAAAATATATTGTACTGGGTTAATTGAAGGTTCTGCGATTTAGTTGAAAAAAAGATTCAAAAATTTGTTATGGGGGATATAAAAATCATCAAAACAAAAAATTGTGAACTTATCAGCAGTTTTCAACATTACTTACCCATGATCTACGATTTTTTCCTGTAAGGGAAAATTGCCTAAATTTTTTGTATTTGTTTTTCATCACATTTTACGAACCACTTCACCACTACTCTTGATTTTTATACCACACATACTCGAGAGTATACACTATATTTTAGAGTGAACGTCGAAATTTTATCATCAATTTTTTTTCCTATAAATTTTAAAAGTGAACAGCAGGTTTGGGTGAAAATGAAATTTTGAAAATAGCATATCTCTACCCCTTTGATTTGTTGAGTATGCTAACTATTTTACATGTATGTCTCATGAGTTGACCTATCACTGGTATTAAGGAAAGGGAGGTTAATGCAAAACACTCGGTAGATATAGACTGACGAATCAAAATCATTTTTATTCATCATTATGCTTAATTCTCATAATTGTATGTAAATGTACCACCAGAAAATTTAAACAAATAATTAAAATACTATGTTGTTATAACGTATGTGTAGTTGTGGCACTTGTTGGACGATGCGACACGACACGACTATGTTGTTAAAAAGAAACCAGTTTATTAAGTTTTGAATCAGGCTGTACTAATATACATTTCCACGTGTTTAATTATTCATCGAGCCGAATTAATTATAAAAAAGTTTTCGTCATTTTGCACGTAGCATGTACAAAGGTCCCTGCTCGGTTGTATTTTCATATTTTTTTTTCTTCTGCTTGTTTTCATGCTTGCTTATAGACTGCCTCTAACTAAAATGTTCAAATTCGCTATGACATCAAAATGCTATCTTTACCAACTTCTTGTTGTATGTATACGCATCCCTGGTGAAAAGTTTATGAAGATGGATTATTAAAAGTTGTATATTGAGCATCTTCTTTCTCCTTGTTCGTTTTCATTTTTCGCGTTTTACTTGCTCTCTTCTTACGTGGCAGCCCTTCGTCTTGTTTTTTTCCTTCATTTATTTTTTCTTTTCTTTTTTTAAATTCAAAATGTCAACGCAAGTTTACCAATTTTCTTCATAATTCGCGAGTAGGTACTTTTTAATATGTCGCGCCGTATGCCGTCCCGGGCGTCCTGACGTTTTAACGACGCGACGATGGTGATCGAATTTTTCTTTCCTTCCTTTTAGCACCTGACTTGATAATTTTCTCGAACAAATGGTGCTTTTTAACGTAAAAAAAAAAGCAATTATCGTTTAAGTTGACAATTAGGTTACATACGCCGATAAGTAGAATTATTGTAAAATGAGTAATGTAATTGAAAACTTTGAACGAGGGATAGGGAGTGTAATGCCTGGAACTGTATTACAATTTTGAATAATTTAATCAAATTAAATTTAGGTTGCCAATTTTTAGTATGATTTTTAATGTGCTACGATATCTATTTCAACAACTTTTAAGCTTGGCTACCAACATGTTCATCTTTCTTTTGACTTAAAACACGTATTGCTTGACTTGTTATCAATTTGCACACGGGGTGGAAAATAAAACATTTAAAAGAACAGAAAAAATTACTTCACATTGGTATAATCTGAAATGGTGGTGGTTGATTTAGAAAATGAATGGTTGAAACTTGCGAAATGCATCCTTGGCCCCTGCTTGATGTATAGCTAAATTTCATTTTTCTAGCTCAATACTAGATCGTGCAGGTAGGTGCAAAACTAAGTAAAATGACCAACTGAAATTTCAGCTCGTTTGTAACTGGAAAAAGGATTGTATAGGCAACAAATCACTTTTTTCAAGGTTAATAGAAGGGGGGATAACAAAAGTATCGCGACATGTTAGTTTGCCTATGAAAACCAGCTCAACGAAATCCGTTTTGGGGTCCTAGAAGACCATTAAGACCATTTTAGGTAATATCAGATATTTATTCATTTTTTTATTCAAAGACTAAAATCATTTACTCTGCTCGATATTGAGTAAAATTACTCAAACTCAGCTAATAGGCTCAGTTTGGCGAGAGATCAGATATATAAAAGTGAGGATGACTTCTTCAAGTCGAAATTTAGTTATGTCCAAATTGGGGGGGCTGAGGGGGCAGCTATAAAAAAAATTTTTCGTTTTTAGGCAAATCGATAAATAAATTGAAATTGTATAAAATATCCAAAAATCAGCCTCCTAGCTCAATTAAGACGGGAGGTATGAGTATTTTCCTCCAATTTGACCTTAAAAGTAGACTATTCTACATCTACCTCACCTCCAAATTGAGGAAGGGGGTTGAAATTTGGCATGTACATTTAGTAGAGGTTTTATAAGTGTATTTTGGGATTTTCGATTTTACATCCCCATTGCAACTCATCATAACCCCAAAGAAGTAGTTTTCGGGGAGGTTTTTCTTATTTTTTTTAGTTTATTCCACGCACATCTCTCCTCTAAATTGATCTAAGAAGTTAAAATTTGGTTTGTGCGTTTGAGAGAGGCCACATATATGCTTTTTGGGGAGGTTCAACTTTTCCCACTCACATCTCCTCCCACCCCTAAAAAAGTGGTTTTTTGGTTGGGGTTTTCTGATTTTTTGAGTTTGTCCTAGGCATATCTCCCCTTCGAATCGAGTTAGGAGGTTGAAATTTGTCTTGTAGATTTAGCAAGGACTATAGATGTGCTTTTTAGTGTCTCAACTTTTCAGTCCCTTTGAATCCTCTCCAGCCACAAAATAGTGTCTTTTTGGTAGGTTTTTCTTATGTTTTGAGTTTGTCGAACGCATATATCCTTTTGAAATCGAGTTGAGAGGTTGAAATTTAGCATGTATATTTAGTAGGGATCATATATGTGCCTTTTCGAGATTTCAGATATTCATTTCAATACCTATTTACTTGTACCGAACCACTTACGGAAAAAAAACAACGCATTGCACGTGCTTTTTTCTATGAATGCACGATTCCCTTATCTCCTTCATGGAAAATCAAGTTCGAAAAGCAATGCATTGCGATGATTTTTAGCCTGATTTTCTATGTCATTTTGTTAATGAAAACCAGGCTCTTACAGTCTATCAATCAACGACGATGGGGGGGGGGGGTAGGGTGGTATCAACAAAATCAGTTTTGGAGTCCTACATGACCATGAAGACAATTTTTGGCCATGTCAGATATTTATTTTTATTCTTTTTCCGAACATTAAAATCATTTACTGTGCTCGATACTGACAAAAATCGTTCTTACTCGATCAATCGGTTCAGTTTGGCGACGGATTAAATATGTATGAATGGGCATGACCTTGGGTCAAAATTCAGTTTTTCCCCATTTTGGAGGAGGAGATGCTGAGGGGTCAAAAAGACAAAAATCGTTTCTTTTTAAGGCTAGCGATAGAAAATCCAAATTTGTATAACATATCCAAAAATTAACCTCCTAAGACAATTAGGAGGGGGGATATGAGAGATTCTCCACTTTTCGACCATGAAAAAGAGCTGTTCCTCCCCTATCTCCCCAGCAAAATTAACTAAGATGTTGAAATTTGGTATGTTCATTCAGTAGAGGCCCTAAATGTGCCTTTGCAGGTCCCAACTTTTTAGCTCCATTGCACCTCCTCACAGCCCCCGAAATATGATTTTTACCACGTTTCCTCAGTTTTTGAGTTTTTTGAGTTTGTTCCTCACGTAAATCTCCTCCAAATAGCGCTAGGAAGCTGAAATTTGGTATATACATTTAGTAGGGACTCTAGATGTGTTTTTTGCGGGTTTCTACTTTTCAGCCCTATTACATCCCCCCCCCCTCACACACACCGCCAGATATGTGGTTTTTTGGTCTGTTTTTCCTATTTTTTGAGTTTGTTCCTCACATAACTCCCCTCCATATTCGGCTAGGAAATTGAAATTAGGTATGTACAATGAGTAAGGACCGTAGATGTGCCTTTTGAAGGTTTTGAATTTTTTACTCCATTAAACTCTTCTCATCCTCTATGCTGATTAGGAAAAAAGCATTGCAAAACGATGCTTTTTTTCAATTCTCATGATTGTAATATGGCACGAAAATCAGGCTGTTTCTCTTTACAATATATGACCGAGAAAATGAAGCTAAAAAATCGTACATGTACCCTGGGGGAGCAATAAAAAAATTAATTTCTGAATTAAAATCGCAGCAGTCCTCTTAATGATCATTGAAAAACTGCTGGTCAACACATATAGATTCATGAATACAATTTTTTTTTTTATAAGTTATATCTTCGTACATGTAATTTCTAAATAGAATCATATTCGCGATTGATTTACATGTGCCCGGTAATTCTAAAAATCTACATCGAAAAAAAAAAACAACAAAACAGTACAAAGTTATTATTTTTAAATTTGAAAAATCTTGCAGAATAGCATTTCCGTAATCGCGTCGTCGTAAGTTTCCTTATTAAACGCGAAATGATCCGGTATAAGATAGTCGTCACAAGCAGATGGAAAAAAGCTTCGCCTCTGAGAACTTCTAACCATAAACTATTTGAAAGTTTTCAAATTAAGTTATACATTTTTGCCGCACAATAAAACATGTTCACGTTTTCCTTGTGCATTTGTAATTGAGGCATATTCTCGGCTGTGTTCGTCGTATACCTATTTCTAAAATGCTCCAGTTTTCCGCCAATGTTCAAGTACATTGAAGATATACCTTACCCTTACCTACCTCTATAAAGAAGAAATAAAATTGAATTAAGGAACCTATGATGCACATAAATACAATAAACATTTCAATTCGCGTTTTGTAGCTACGTAACGTAGTACGTTACGGTACCGTACACGTACGTTATTTTCTTAAATATGTAAACACAATTAACTCGTGTACGAAAATGTAGATTACGTCGAGTTACGCGATAATTTACTGTAAAGATAACATTGTAAGGGTTACTACGTAGCCGGCTACACCAGCCAGGTACGTTGATGTAAAATATTAGAAGAAAATATGAAAAACCCCTTTGAAATGTTATCCTCAAATAAAATATTTATTAGAAAGAGAGAGAGAGAGAAAAAAAACTTTGAAAAGTGGTGTAATTTTGCGTACCTAGCTACCTACTACCTATATTATATGTACCCATCTACCTTCGTATACCCGCACCAAAGTACGACCCTTATTTGAGGCAAAAGCGAATCCTTTTTTCAAGCATATCGTCGTCATTAAATAGAAAACTTCATCGCATCGCTGACACACGAATTATAAAAGTTACCCGTATTGTAACGTTAATTACATAAAGTTTTACCAAACAAGAAAACGTTTAAGGTAATACGAGCGAGTTAGCATTGCCGGTTAGAAAGCCATACGTATAGAATTCAATTAACTGCTGGCTTCCTGCATTTCTGTTGTATACGTATAGGTAGGTGTGTATTGTCCTATAGTAAACTATTGAACAGGTGGATATTTTTCCAAAACTTTTTTAAACTTTTTGGAATATGGCTGCAGTCTGCGAGACCATTGAGAATCTAACTCGATGCCATGTTGGTACGATTTACAGCGATTTATCTAAATTGCTTCAGTCAGATGGAAAAATAATGACTTTTCTTTCTACGTGTATACAAAGCGTATCTACCAACCTTTTGCTTTGTGTATGTTTATTGTTGTAGTATACAGTAAGTTTCATACTAACTTATCACCCACCTTATGACTTTATTCGGTTTTCTAGGTTCTATGTCTTATTGTGTATACATAGTGGTATTCGTTTATTGTGATTCCTTTTTTGTCGGTTTGGCATTTTGACTATGTAGAAAACTTAAAAGACACGTCACGCGTCGTTTCATGTTCATTAATACTGTGTCGAAAGAAATTCGTTAAAAGAGATATTTGTCTAGATAGTTAAAAGGTATAAATTTACGAGAAAGTTACAACCAGTTTGAAATTTTGGATAAAATGATTTTTTGTTCAACCTTCTGAAACTGAGTGCTTTCGATTCAAACTTAACCAAGGTACTAAGTAGAAAACGCACGTTAAAAAACTGAACTTAAAAGTACAAACCCCACCCCCGCCCCACCTCTCCACCCTTACGAATGGTACAGTACCCTTGTTTTAGAATTTCGATAGAATCTATTAGATAATCGTCAAATGAGTCTAAAAACACATTCGAATCTCGCCCCACGATGACGAAAAAATTCTATTTTGAAACAAGTTTTGAGAGAATTTTGAAATTTATGCTGATCTACAGTGTGAGAGCAATAATGTATACCAATTTTTGGTATTTTTTCAGGCCGTGGGGACAGGGGTGAGAGGAGAGTGAACTGAATAGATCTTTAAATCGCTCTAATACCAAACTCAAGAGAGTTGTACCTACAACATTTTTCACATGGATATGTTTTGAAGAACTGCGAGTTATTTTGTGAAAATCGTTCAGTATTGCCAATCACAATGATTTTCTGTAAAATTACTCTATGAATTAGAACATTATAATTGAGTATTCCAGGTAAAAAATTACTTACCTGCGATTAATTAATTGGGATTTACCAGATAATTTTGAAATAGTAAGAGAAGAGAAGCGATGAAATTATATCACGCATTTTGTATTGTGATTTTTGATCAATTTTATGCATTTTTTACCCATTTTAGTAGATTTTTTTTCCAAATTTTCAATAGTTTTTAACGATTTTTTTCCCGGTTGACGTCAATTTTCATCAATTTTCCAACATTATTTCGTGATTTTGGATGAATTTTTTTTCATGTTATACGCGTTTTAGATAATTTTTTACCCAATGAATGATGATTTTTAACGATCTTTTTCTCATTTCAAGTCAATTTTCACCAATTTTTGTAAAATTTTTTCAATTTTTGAACGATTTTCAAAAATTTTGTTTACATTTCGGGCCAATTTTCATCAATTGATTTTCCGTATTTTTTGATCAATTTTTTGCACTTTATACCCATTTTTTTCAAATATTGACCAAATTTTCAATGATTTAAAAATTTTTTTCCCATAGTTTTAGATCAATTTTCATCAATTTTTCAACTATTATTCGTGATTTTGATCAATTTTTTGGACTTTTTATCCAATTTTATGAAATTTTCTCAGAATTTTTAATGATTTTCAACAATTTTTCTATGACAGAATAATTTTTATCCATTTTTCAACATTATTTCATGATTTTTGATGTTTTTTTTCATTTTTACCCATTTTAATCAATTTTTTTATCCAATTTTTCATGTTTTATTAATGATTTGTTTCACATTTCAAGTCAATATTTACCAATTTCTTTATAAAAATTTCCAATTTTTAATTTCATCTACTTTAAATATTTTTTCATGATTTCCCATCAACTTTCTCTATTTTTTACTCCGTTTATTCAATTTTTACTGCCAATTTTTCAATTATTTTTTGTAATATTAGATGAATTTTTTAGACTTGTTATTTTTTACAAATTTTCACAAAACATTTGGTGACTTTCGGAAATTTTTTTATAATTTAAATTAATTTTTATCCATTTCTTAAAATTTTTTTATGTTTTTAGATCAATTTCGTTCACTTTTGATCATTTTGGTCAATTTTTGACCAAATTTCTGATTATTTTTAACGACTTTTCTCATATTTGAAGTCAGTTTTCACCTATTTTTGTCACAGTTTCTTAAATTTCCAATAATTTTTAACGATTTTTTTTCATGTTTGTGTGTTGATTTTCAACAATTTTTCAACAGTTTTTTGTGACCTGTGATAAATTTTTTCGAATTTTTAACTCTTTTTACCAAATTTTTACCAAATTAATGATGATTTTTAACGAGATTTTTCATGGTTTAGATCAAGTGTTACTCATTTTTCAACATTTTTTCTATTTTTTCTTGATCATGTTTCAAGTCAATTTTCAGCAATTTTTGGTCAAGTTTTCTCAATTTTTAATGATTTTCAACGATTTTTTTTTCATTTTATTGGTCAGCTTTCACAAATTTTTCAACGCATTTTTTCCCCATTTGTATCAAAATTTCGACAAAACTTTTAACGATTTTCAACGTTTTTTTTCTTATAATTTAGGTCGATTTTCAATCATTTTTCGACATTTATTCATTATTTCTGATCAATTTACTGCACTTTTTTACCAATTTTTGTTAAATTTCTAGTAAAATTTCACTGATTTTTATTGATTTTTTTTTTTTTAATTGTTACGCTGATTTTCACCAATTTTTCAACAGTTTTTCGTGATATTTGATCGATTTTTGAACTATTTACTCATTTTTAACGGATTTTTATAAAAGTTTTCATGATTTTCAACAATTTTTCTCATAATTGGGTCAATTTTATCGATTTTTTATAATTTTTTCGTGATTTTCGATCCTGTGTGCTCTCTACGGTATTGCTTTTCGAATACCCTCATCTCCGCACCAAAACGAGCTAAAAAGTTGAAATTTAGTGTGTACATTCAGTAGAGGCCTTAGATATACCTTTTACCAGTACTGACATTTCTACTCCATTGCAACCCCCTCACAGCGCCAAAAATGTGGTTTTTTGGTAGGTTTTCTCAATTTTTTAGTGTTTTGAGTTTGTTCCTCGCATTACTTTCTTCCAAATAGAGCTAGGCAAGTACCCCTAGATGTGCCTTTTGGCGGTTTTGACTTTCTAGCCCCATTAAACCCTTCTTACCCTCAACATTGATTAGGAAAAAAGCATCCCTTTTTTCAATTCTCATGATTGCGATACGTTACGAAAATCAGGCTGAGAAATAATCGCTTTGCGATGCTTTTTTTTTTAAATATAATTTGTACAGATTGTTAAGACGCTATCCTCAAGGATCTCGAATGAAAATTCTTGTTCAGCGAATTAAATTACTGCAAACTAGAAATTTTTCTCCGATTATCAACGGATAATTTTAGACATCAACTCGCGAGTAACGGTCGAATTTTTAGGAGAAATGGAATCAAAAATTAAAATTTTATATCAGGTATCAGTAGTGACCATCTGAACTGCTGAACACGAATCTGCACTCAAGTTCCATGATGGCTTGATTTGATAAAGTTGAAAAAATTAAAAAAAAAAGCAGATAAAAAAATTGTAATAAAAGAGACATTCAAAATTTACCCATTTTAAAAACGTAAAAAATTGCTGGTGTTATTAATTTGTAGTACGTTTCTTCAACGCCTTCAATGCGAATAAATCTGCAAAAATATTAACATCTTTGAAATTTCAACGCGACGTGACGTGGTTTGTTATCAGCATACCCATCATTACTCTCTCATTCTCCCTCTCTCTTTTCTCTCGATCCCATCGTCAAACCAAGTATCGTATTAGTTTCTGTATCGTGGTGAAAAAATTTCGACAGTCAACCGATCGAGGGCACTTTTATCACAGATACTGATCTGGTTGAGTAGTCGTATCTGTATTGTGCAGTAAAAAAAATACGGAGGTTTTTCGTATTTTTTTTTTTTTTTTTTACTCGCACAACTAGCAATACCTATCTGGCTATATTTTAAACCAAGCGAGTCTATAAAAAAAAAAATAATGTTTACATTGGAAAACATTCGTAATATGCGAATAAACCGAAATCGCGAAAGTACCTTTTCAAAAATCATTCAGAAAATTCAACAACCTTTTCTTGTTTTCAAAGAGCCATGCCATACCATGCTACGCCGAGAAGAGTTTTCTTTCATTTTTTTTTTTTTTACGCCATAACCGCAGAATTAAACCCGGTGATAAATATAAAATAAGAAAGCGAAAAAAATCGCGAAATTACCAGCAAATGTTGTTATTAGCCTTTGGTAATGAGTTTTTCGCCATTTCCGACCTTTTAGCATCTCCGCGAAAAATAAAATTATCCCGAATAATTACCGGATATTTTTTTTCTTTACCGCAATCTCTTATCGCGTTGGCGCGTTATTGTATTTATTCGTGAAAATTGTTCGGGAAGGAAGGTTAATTTTGTCATTTGTTATTGTTTCATTTTCATCTTCACGTAGCGTGGATTTTGTGGTGTTGTCGTGTCGTGTCGTTTTCATTTTTCGTCGTGTTTTGTTCCTTCGACGCGATGCGATGGTGAATTGATTTCTAATGGTTTTACGTTATTGTTTTTTGCTTTTCATATTATTATCATTTTTTTCTTTCGCAAGGTTTTGTTTGCGGCTTGTTTTCTATTCCGTGCTTCGGAATATTGAGGTATTGTACTCATTTTATTTTAATTTTACCGGTGGTTTTTCTTCGCGTACGTTTTGAAAGTATACGATGCGAAGTAACGTAACGTAAAAAGATTGCGAGAAATATTTGTCCGACCTTGAACTTGGATGAAGTTCAAATTTTGAATATTCTTATTACACGATATTACAATGAACCAAAGTACAAATTTTTCTACGCATGGAATATGAAAGATTATAAAGTCAGTAAATATGAAAGAATAAATTTAGTCTGGAATAGTCAAATGTAAAAATGTCTGCAAAATTATCGAGTCGTATGGCTTGAAAATATGAAAAAAATTAGCTTAATGTGATATCAGGAAAAAATCATTTCTAAGAAGTGTATCCATTGCTTGAATCATTTGTTTCGATGAGATATTTCCAATTGCTCTATCTTTGTTTTTTTGAACTATTTGAAAGCCAAAATATCATTGAAATTGAATTGTCTATTTGTTTTGTAATGTGTGCTTATTGGTTGCAATTTACCAGAAAAACGCTCCTTGGAGAAATCAAATTTTTGAATTTTTTTTAACATTAAAATGAATTACCTAGAAGGCAGTACTACTTGTTGCTGGATAATGGATATGTTACCAAACCTTTTCATTTATTTGGAAATTTTTTTATAACTTGGGAAAAAATTTGAGTGCAGTTGGACCGTTAGCCCGGAAGGGAGGAGTCACGTTACGGCGGTCTTCTCTCTTTTTTCTAAAAAATTCAACTGTAAAGTCAAAAAAATGTCGTAAATTACTAACAATTTTTTTCCTTTTCATATCTGAAGCTTGTCACCTGAAATTTTTCTTCTATTTTTCAAGCAAAGTTGGGTCATTTTCTTTTATTGTTTAGGCTATTTTTTCACATTGACATTTAAGTGTAATCCTTTTTCTCAAAATTTCGAATTGCATAACTGCATAAGTTTAAACAACATAAAATTATAGAGAGTTAAACATTACTTGAAACTCAGCCATGACTTATTTTTTTAATTTTCCTCAATATTTCAACTTAAAATCATGAAATCAACCATTACTTTTCACTTTATTTTTTTCATAATAAAAACATTTTTTTTCACATATTACAATTTACAACAATTAAATAATACCCTTCCTCCTAAATACATGAATGTAAATGACGGGTACAAAAAGAATTTAAAATTTATCGATTTTTCCTACAGTTTGTCATAATTTTCAGACTTTTTTTTTGGAATAAATAAAATAAATATATTGAAATGCGTAAGTACGATATTAGGTAAAAAGTTCAAAAAGTCTGATTTCAAAATTTTACCAAAATTGATCCATTGTGTATTGCACGAAGCAGATTTTTCTGTTTTACATTGATCTTACGGAAGTTGAGCCAGAAGGAGCAGTTTGAGCATAAAACTATTCTGAAGGTGCCCTTAAGAATTTTGAAAAATTGCAAAGCATTTTTCTTATTACGCTCGACTTTTTCTTCGAACATAATCCAACTGTTAATGGTTCAGATATATCAACACTTGACCATTAACACGTTGATGGTCAACAGGGGACTGTCGATAGTGGACCATCAAGAGTTGACAATCATTATCTAGACTACCAACATCTTCTTAGATGTCACTTTGAATGTTAAGACAAAAATGACGAGCAAATTTTTAAATGTCTTCATGTTATCACTTCCCTGGCTCCCACGGAAGTCCAAATTTTATTTGTGATGTTTTTCTAACATTCAAAATTTCGAAAAATTGCATAGCATTTTTTTTTATAATGCTCAACTTTTTCGTCGTACATAATTCAACTTTCGATAGCCCGGATTGATCAAAACTTGACTATTGACAGTCTATGGTCGACAGAGGACTGTAAAGAGTTAACCAAAAATAGGGGACCATCAATATCTGTATCATTAATATTAAGACTGTCAACTTTTGATGGTCCAGATCCATCGATACTTCACCATTAATAGTTGATAGCCAACTGTGACCTGTCAAGAGTTGACCATAAATAGTGAAACATCAAGATCTGAAGTGTCAACAGCTGACAGTCAACTTTTGGCAATCAATATCCAAACTACTTACATCTTAAACATCACTTTGTATGATAAGACAAAAATGACAAGAAAATTTTCAAATCTCTTCTTGTTATCACTTCCCAGCTTCCAGCATAAGTCCAAATTTTATTTGTGATGTTTTTGAAAGTTTAGAATTTTGAAAAATTACGTAGAATTTTTTTTATAACGTTTAACTTTTTTGTCAAACATAATCCAACTGTTGATGGTGTAGATCGATCAAGAATTGACCATTAAAAGTTGATGGTCCACAGGAGATTGCCAAGAGTTGATCAGCAATAGAGGACCATCAAAATCCATATCATCAAAATTTGGACTTTCAACTCTTGATGGTCCACATTCATCAACACTTTACCATCGATAGTTGATAGTCAACTGTGGACTATTTATAGTGGACCATCAAGATCCAAAGTGTCGATAGGGGACAGTCAGCAGTAGACCATCAATATACCGACTACCAACATCTTGAACGCCAACTTAAATGTTAAGAAAAAATGCCAAGTAAATTTTCAAAATTCTTAATGTTATCACTTTTTTGGCTCCAGCAGAAGTCCAAATTTCATCTGAAGTGACATAACTTAAAAAATACGTGATTTCTTTTTAACATTAGAAATTTTGAAAGTTGCTGAGTATTTTTTTTGTAACATTCAACTTTTTTGTCAAACATAGTCCAGCTGTTGACGATCCAGACGAGGACAGCTTAGTACAGTGGAATATGTTTGTTGAGACCATCAACATCCAGGCCATCAGAATCTGAGCAATCTGGATTTGATTGTTCAGATTTTGATGGTCAACTGTCGGTGTGCCAACTATAGAATGAGCTATTAAACATTTTTCAATGTTGATAAATTTTAATCAACTGTGGACCATCAAAATCCGGATTGTACAAATTTTGGTGGTCTGGATATTGATGGTCACTGTTTCAGACTGTTAGTATCTGCATTGGTAACATCTGGATTATGTTTAAGAAAAAAGTTAAATGTTATGAAAGAAAGAAATCGAGATTTTTTTTTGCTGAGCATTTTTTTCTTAACATTCAAGTTTTTTTTGTAGTTATTGGGAATCCAGATATTGATAGTCAATTGTTGAAGTCCAAATCTTGATAGTCCAGTATTGACGTTAAACTCTTTGTTAGTCCACAGAACCATCAAATGTTGATGGTCACCCTGTAGCAGTCCACTGTTGACCATAGAGGTCAAGTGTTGATAGATCTTTTAACAGTTGTATTACATTTGACATGTTGAAAAATATCACAGATGAAATTTGAACTTATTTATGCTGGGTGAGGGGAAGGTAAAATTCGTATAGGCTTAGAATCATACATGGTTTCTGATTGAATTGATGTTTGATTAGCGAGTTGCAGAAGTTTAAATCAGTTAAATTGCGTCTTTATAGCGTTTTAATCGAATCCTATATCATTTTTATGGGACGTGAATAGCGAAAACGGGCGTATTATTTTGAAAATGATTACCCTTTGAGGGTCCATTGATTCGTTTTATCAAGATCGAGTCAATTTTTTGAGTACTAAAGGAACGAA
Organism: Ferrisia virgata; assembly: GCA_900060175.1. NCBI lineage: Eukaryota > Metazoa > Arthropoda > Insecta > Hemiptera > Pseudococcidae > Ferrisia > Ferrisia virgata. Next base: position 97,348 of record FIZR01012782.1, read on the forward strand.
GTAGAATTTTCAGAAAATAAAATATAAATATCTTTTGGCTTCCCTGATTGGTAATACGACGGCTAAGCAACTTAATGAACATTTTTTATTCAAAATAATTCCAAATCATGACTTTGTATCGAAATTTTATCAATCATACGCTTACGTCGTATCTACTTCCATTTAATAAAAAAAGTTTCTCAAAAAAATAAAAATACATCCTATCAAGGCTAGTATTATGTTTGTTAATGTTAAACAACAAAAAGTACCGTAAACAATACGAATTAGATACTCGTATTTGATTTTTCAAATTGTAAATAAAGTATGTGTATTGTACGCTTTAGGGTACCCAATTTTTTGCTTTTATTGATCTTTCATTTTAGTAGGTTAGATAGGTAGGTACGTAGATGTATCCATACGAATTTGTAAAGGTCAGAATTGTCAAATTTTGATTTCTTTCGACCAAATGTTAATAATACGTCTGCTTCGTACCGTGAATTTTTTCAAAAACATTATGGAATTTTAAATTTTCTCTCAAAAACTAACATCTTTATGATTCCACTTTCCTCCTTGTTTTTTTTTCTTCATCTTTTCATTGAATCAATTTTTTTAACAACAAAATAAACCTAGACCAGAATTCCATGTCCTTGGAATTTTTCACGTAGAAAAATTCTGCAATTTATTTATAAAATTAAAAAAAAAGTACAAAATTCGTGCGAGTTGAGTCTACCATCTCGTATCATTTTCGTCGTACTTTGAATTGCTTTCTATTATCGTCGTATAGGTAATATGACCTGTGTAGCGTGAGTATGTCTAGGTACCTCTATCTGTACCTATAAGTTCGAAATCTCGCAAATAGAAAATGATCTTCGTGTGCATTCGCTTTTTAGAAGAGCTGTACGTATAAAGAATGCGTAAGAAATTGCGTCGCTTATAAAATAGAAAAATTTTACATTCATGACACAATAACAATTTTTAAAGATAATAAGAGACACTGGTATCCGATCTTTTTCTTCGATGTATCCTAGGTAACGCTAAACTGTACTCTAAATAGGTATATACATATACCTTCTAAGTAGACGCTCAATTTAGCATGAGCGCATTGTATACATACGTAAAAAGTTGTCATACGAGTAGCTATCTACCTACCTACCTTGTATTTATAGTTGTTGTATGGAGCATTGAAGATGTTCGCTAGCTGTTGATAAATTTTCCTACGAAACGCGACGACGTCCGTTCCATGACTCGTCTAGCTTTTGTGTCTGTGCACAATGTACCGGGTGTTCCACATTAACCTCGACACCTTTATACCAGTGATAGGTCAACTCATCAGACTTACATGTATAATGGTTAGCATACCTTAATAAATTGAAGGGGCTGAGATATCCTATTTTCAAAATTTAATTTTCCCCAAACCTGCTGCTCACTTTGAAAATTCGTACAAAAAAATTATTAATAATAAAAATTCCATGTTTGCTCTAGAAGATAGTATATTTTCTCGAATAGGTGTGATATAAAATTCAATGGTGGGGGTGAAGTGGTTCGTAAAATATGACAAAATAAATACAGAAAAAGACAACTAAAATTTTTTAATTTTTTTAGCTTTTTGTGAATAACTTTTAGAAAAGCGATTATGAGTACTTCTCTAAAACATTTCAAAATGAACGTGAAGGGTACCTTCAACTCAGTGGTTAGGGAGGTAATCTGAGGGTTGCAGTATCTTTTCTTGCATTACTCAAGATTTTTACCAACAATTTCTTTACTTTCAATTTTTAACCTAATTTTCTGTCATGCAAAGAAAACTAGAACATTAAGTCTATCAAACTACGAATGAGGGAGGCGAGGAGGGCGTAGGGATCCGGTTTGGAGTCCTAGAAGACCATTACAATGATTTTCAGTCATGTCAAATATTTATTTTTACTTTTTTGTTTTATTTTTTTATCTATTTTTCAATTTTTATTTATTTCTTTTCGTATCTTTTTTTTTGAAACTAAAAATCATATTCTCAGGTCATTACTGATTAAAATCGGTCAAATTTAGGAAGTAAGCTTGGATTGGCGACGAATTTAATAAGGTTTTCATATCATAAGCACCAACTTCTGTCAGATAATTTGAAAATCCCTGCCAAGACCCAATTTACCACTTGGATATTTACAAGAGCTCTTCCAGAAATAAGTGTAAAATTTGGAATTTTTTTGCAAAATTTTAGAGTTTTTTTTTGCATTATTCAAGATCACTCAACCATTCCTATCATATTGTCAATGAAAAGGTGATCATTACGGTCTATCAACCTACTGTGAATGAGTGGAAGGGGGTTGCGGGGAAATATCAACAAAATCGGGTTTGGGATTCTAGAAGATCATTACAATGATTTTCAGCCGTGTCAAATATTTAAATTTATTGCTTTATTGTTTTAATTTTCAGTTTTTGATTTTTTCGTTTCTTAACTTTTTAATTTTTTTTAATGCTCAACTTTTAAAATTATTTTTATATTTTTATTCATTTTTATTTTTTTATAATTTTTTTTCAAAATTGAAAATCATATTCTCAGCTTAATACTGACTGCTGAAGTCGGTCAAATTTGGGAAATAAGCTGGGATTGGCACTGGGTATGTTATTCTGGATCACGGTTGACTTGTGGTCAAAATTCAGTTATGTCCGAATTTGAGAAAGGGAGTGTTGAGCGACTCAGACCGCAAAAAGTATTCCTCTATGAAATAATCGATAGACGATCCAAAGTTGCATAACTTATCTAAAAATTCGTCTTGTAGGTCAAACAGAAGGACAGGAATGAAGGGTTTTCCCCTCTTTGAGCTTGAAAAAGGGATATTCCTCCCTTATCTCCACTCCAAATTAAGCGAAGAAGTTGAAATTTGGTATTTAGATTAAGTATAGGTGCTAGATGTGCTGCTTTTTGGGGATATTTACTTTTCAGTCTTATTGCACCCTCCTCACAGTCCCTTAAAAGTGGTTTTTGGTAGATTTTTCTTATAGCGAGCAGCTCTGGCAAAACGAAGAAGCGAGTTGTGGTTTATTTCATGTATATGAATCTGTCATATAGATTCAGCACGATTCTAAATGTGACCTTTGGTACTTTGAATTATACACTTCATTTTACTGGAAATGCTACACCGTATACGTTACACTTCAGCACAAACGAGATGTATCTAGCATATTTGAATAGAAAATTACAAAGTTTTGAAAATTACCTTAGATTTTTAATTTAAAAAATTTCAGATCCGTGTATTTTTTGCCCCTGCAATGATTAGAATAGACAAAAGATTATACATATATGTAACTTGAGTTGCTCTACTTGTAGTATGAAGGCAGTACCATTGAAGCGAAACACCCTGTATAGCTAGATAGGTACCTAGACCTACCTAACCTGCGTACACGATTCGTTGTGGAAATACGCGTGTACATTTACCTACCTATAGTATCTACTTATTGTATCATTAATCGAGAGACGTCGAATTAGACGTTTGAGTATTTTTACGTTAGTTTACTGAACCGAATTTTTTTCTTGATGCGAGATTAGCGTACGTTGATTTGGGTATAGTACACACACGTAAGCTACAGGGTAGAGGGTGCACTGCATTACATAGTATAACATTGTTGACCGACAACTACGATGACGGTAGTTATGGAAACACGGTATAACAAACAAGACCTTTTTTTTTTACCTTCTCTCGGATAAGTCTGCGAGGAAGAAAAATTTCCAAATGCCATCCTTGTAACTAATGATGCCTAAACGTTAAAACTGTCTTTCTCGCTTAAGAAAGTAGCTATGTAGTTTACCTACGGAGTACAAATACAAACCTAACCGATGGCGATGGACATTTTGCAAAAAAGAAAAAGTTAAGTATCTGCTTTCGTTACACATCCGCCAAAAGATAGCATCATAATTATTAAAGTGTGGGAGGAGGGGGAATACCCGTCACACCGCCAATTCGTTGGCTAGAAAATAGGTACTGTACGTACGATACCTTCGCTATAGCTAAGGATTTACACTTCACACGGCCAAATCGAGCTGTACCAATTAATACCGTCGGAGAGAAATTTACGAAGTCGATAGTCTTGCATTTTAAAAACCGATCGTGTTGATTTTTATGTCTGTTTCGCACACAGAAAAGCATACCGCTGTGTACTGTGTACACCGCACTGCGTCCTTCTCTATACTTACTCGAAATGGTATCGACCTTATTTCGGGTGCTTTTCTACTCGCCGTAGTGTAACTTCCTCGATGAAAATTCGCAGATTTTCTAACGTCATTGGTTGGCGTATATTTTTAAAACGTGATCGAAATGTTGATTTGGCTTTTATTTCGCCAATCATATTGTATAAATCTTTTTTCCCTTCACCTTTTTACAGTGTATAGATGGAAAGAAATATACGTATATCGTTTCGTTGGAATATATTCATTTGTATGATATTTTTTCAATTGCCATTTATGTTCGGATATTATATTTCTTATAATTTGTTTCATTTTTTTTTTTACTTCTTTTTTCAGATGCAAAATATGAACGAAACGAACCCAATGTACTATTTTCATTTACCGATTCTCTCGTACCTCGTAATAATTCGCAGATTTTCAAACTGGTGAGTTTTTTTTTCGTCATGATATTTGTTACCATGTGTGGCATTTAGGGAGTTGGGCTAATTTAGAAGATCATGAACGATGCACGTTGAATTGTATTTTTCTCTTCGTTGATTTTAAACATTTCAAAGAATTCGTATCGCTTTTATTTTTGTAAACTGAACGTGGTATTCGAGTGAAAAAAAATACTTACATATTCACTTGTTGAATAGGTATTTATAGGGAAGTAGGTACTAGGTACCGTACTAGTAACGTGAAATTACTTTGCGATTTTATTTTACGTACTTATTATTACGTTGATATTTATTAAAATTCCTCGAGTATATCGTTTTTTTTTTTCAAAAAAAAAAATTTTGTATGTAATTGTTATGCATTGTTATATTTTTCTAAAATGAAAGACATGAGTAAATGTAGGATAAGTAGGTATTTATATCATTCGAATTCAAATTTTAGTTTTCTGTTGACTGATTTTTAACAAATAGAAAAATATAAATCATCGTTCAATGGAAAATGAATTTCAAATAAAAAAAATTAAAAACATCATCGCATTGCGATGCTTTTTTAGCCTGATTTTCGTTACATACTCGTATTACAATCATGAGAATTGCAATGCTTCTTTCCTAATCAGGACTGAGGGTAGAAAAGGGTTCAATGAGGCTAAAAAGTCAAAACCCCCAAAAAGGCACATCGAGGGTTCTTACTGACTATACATACCTAATTTCAATCTTTCTAGCCCAATTCGGAGGGGAGTTATGCGAGGAACAATCATTAAAAAATTAGAAAAATCAACCAAAAATCATCAGATTCAAAGCTGTTAGGGAGTGAAATGGGGCTGAAAATTCGACAGCCCCCCCAAAGGCACACCGAGGGTCCCTACTAAATGTACATACCAAACTTTAGCTTCCTAGCTCTACTTAGTGGAGAGTTATGCGAGGAACAAACTCAAAAAATGGCAAAAATGAAAAAACCTGATAAAAAAACCATATTTCCGGGACTGTGAGGGGATGCAACGCCGATGAAAAGTCGAGACTGCCAAAAAAGGCACATCGCCCCCGCCCCTTCCTGAATGTACCTACCAAATTTCAACTTCCTAGCTCATTTTGGTGAGGAAATAGGGGAGGAACAGCCTTTTTTCAAGGTCAAAAAGGGGAAAAACCATCAAACCTTCCCTCCTAATTGACCTGGGAAGTTGATTTTTGGATATGTTATACTACTTTGGATTCTCTATCGATTGACTCAAAAATAAGCAATGTTTGTATTTTTAGCCCCTAGCACCCCCCTCCACTTAAATGGGGCAAAACTGAGTTTTGACCCAAGGTCATTCTCACTCATATTGTAGCGATTTTGGTCAATATCGAGCAAGGTAAATGATTCTAATGTTCGGGAAGAGGGGGATAAAAACAAAAATAAAAATAAATACCTGAAATGACCAAAAATTATCTTAATGGTTTTCTAGGACCCCAGAACGGATTTTGTTGGTATTCCTCCCCTCAACCGCCGTTGGTCGATATACTGTAATAGCTGGTTTTCATTGACAATATAACTTAGAAAATCAGGCTAAAAATCAGTAATTTTTTCTCTGACATTATTAAACATTTGGTGAATAATACGAAATGAAGAAATTATTAGCTGGACATTTTGTATCGCTAAAGAAAAAAGAAGAAAAGGCAGAAGCGGATAATATTCCAAAGAAATGGAAAGAATGTTGATCTTTTACGAACGAGATTAATCTTTCATTTTTTTTTGAAAATTTAGTCGTACCCATCATTGCTTAATAGAAATGATAGAAAACTACTTACGATTGATATTATCCTTCTTTGAAATTCTTTTATAGGCTACGCTCCTTGCTATGGTTTTTTCGTAGATGAAAAAAGCGAGAAAATTTATACATTCGTGTAGTTTTCCAGGTCCATCTTTTTCGATTAAGTTTTTCTACGATTAAATACATGAATTGAGATGAGAATGAATTTAATGGAAAAATACAGAACTATATGTAGCGAGTATTAGATCAACTTTTAGTCAATTTTCATCATTTTTTCATGATTTTCGATCAATTTTCTTCGTTTTTTACCCATTTTACCCTATTTTTGGTGATTTTCAACAATCATTTTCATATTTCAGGTCAATTTCTGACAATGTTTATTAAAATTTTCCGAATTAGTAATGATTTTCAACAATTTTTTTCATATTTCAAGCCAATTTTCAACAATTTTTCAACTGTTTTTCGTAATATTCGATCAATGTTCTGCCTTTTTTACCTATTTTTATCAAAATTTTACAAAATTAATTTTCATTCATAGCTAAATATAAAATTTTTAACCAACATTTTTTTGCAATTTTTAATCTATTTTTTTCACTTTTTACCAATTTTTTATAAAATTTTCACAAAATTTTCAATGATTTTCCACAATTTTTTCATATGTTAGTTCAATTTTCAACTAATTCTTAACGTTTTTTCGTTATTTTCGATCAATTTATTACACTTTTTACTTATGTTTGTCAAATTTTTACCCAATTTTCACTAATTTTCCTAGAACTTTTCAGGATTATTGATCGATATTTTGGCCTTTTTACCTATTTTTATCAAATTTTTACAGTATTTTCTGGACTTTTTTTCATAATTTTGGTTAAATTTTACCTTTTTTTACAACATTTTTTCGTGATTTTTGATCCTTGTTCTGCACTTTTTAGCTACATGAGTCAATTTCCTACTCAACTTTCTACGATTTTCAAGAATCCTTTTTATATTTGAGGTTAATTTTTAGTTATTTTTAAATATTTTTTTATGATTTCTGTTTAGTATTCTTCACTTTTCTTTTCAAATGTTTACCTAGTTTTTGATGACTTTCAGTTTTTTTTGTCATACTTTGGTGGTCTATACTGAGCAGGGTAAATGATTGAAGTGTTTGGGAGAGGGAGGAATAATAAAATTAAAAATAAATATCTGACATGGCCAATAATGGTCCAAAACGGATTTCGTTGATATCTCACCTCAGCTGATGTTGGTTGATAGACTATGATAGAAGGTTTTTATTGACAATGTGACAGAAAATCAGGCTAAAAATTAAGCGAAAATTTTTAATTTTTCCCGTTGTGCACCTCCTCTATTCCATGGCTTGAATAGAAACCCTAAAGATTGCTACCAAATGGGGAAAAAAATATAAAATTTTGAAAATTATTAATTTTTTTTCAAGTCTTATGATTTTCCACTTTATTACAATCAATATATTTTTCCCCATCGAGAAGCAACTTTCAAAATTTTTGCTTAGACCATGGAATGTGGATTGCTTCTCATTTTAAAGATGTTTATTGGGAAGCTCTCAGAAATTATCCGCAAAAATTTGAAAAGATTGGAAATTTCCTACTAAATTTTTTCATTCACCACTTCATCCCCTCTCTTGATTTTTTACCACACTCTCTCACTTATATTCCTTGCCTTGTGACACAATTGTTATGCTTTTCTCACATTTACCTTCAAAATTAAAAATTTATTTTCAATTTTTGTCCAAAAATTACTAGAAATTTTTTTCTTATTTGATATCACTGAGTTGAAGATGCTCTCCCGTTCATTTCAAGGTTTTTTAATGAAGTGCTCATTATAGCTTTTTCAAAAGTTATTCGCAAAAAAAAAATTAAAAAGTTACAAATTTTAAGTTATAGAATTTTTATTATTAATAATTTTTTTGTACGAATATTCAAAGTGAGCGGCAAGTTTCGGTGAAAATAAAATTCTGAAAAAAGGATATCTCGCCCCTTCAACTTTTTGGTTATGCTAGCCATTACACATGTAAGTCTCAATAGTTGACTTATCACTGGTATAAAGGAAGGGAGATCAATGCGAAACACTCGGTATACTTTATTTAAATTTTGGCTTTCTTACATTAAAACCGGGAGTAAAATATAATTTAATGTAAATAGTAGGTATTTTATCGAGATATATTGATTATGTACGAATTAATTCGTTTGCAAAATTGAATTATTTTATAAAGGACATGCGTTCTGCTTTGGGTTGATATTCGTATTTGCATACATATTATGAACGCGTGGAGATATATCGGTATTACGTTGCCAATCTGTTTGTTGTTGATTTATTACAGAAATAGTATTGGAATCCACGTACGTCTATTACGTACTACATACTCCCCATATGTAGTGTATCGCGATCATATGCATTATATTGACATTTTATATTTACCTCGTATACCTACATCGTTAGTTAGTCTGTATACATTGATCCATACTCTTAGGTATTAGATAAATATAGAGGTACTTGTACCTAGCTGTACCTATCATGGTCATCGTTGTAGGTGTAGATTATTATACGTAGTTATACCTGTGCACAAGTTTAATATATTTATATAATTTATTTTATTTTCCAGGATACTTTGAATAGAATCATATTCGAATGGCATGACTTCTTTGTTTTTAACAATATTTGTTGGTTTGGTATCGGTCTCCGGAATCGCCATAAATTCCTATATTATTTTCGTCATAACATTAGCAAAACAGGTTAGTAAAATTTTTAAAATTTTTCATTAATTATTCAGTAATCAGATAGGTAAAAAAATAGTTTCGAAATTGTCTGAAAATTTAATTCTGCTTCGTTGAAAATTACATAGCTTTACCTCCCGTCGATGTCATTTATCCAAAGACTAATCACACCGATTAAAAATTTCTCTCACATTCTTTTATAACGAGTTGGCAAATTTTTCATCAGATTAAAATTAAGATTAAGTTTAGTTACTCTCGCAGACACAATGCAGCATCCGTTATGCTATGGTGTTGGATAGCGTACTCCGTACACCGATTATATTTTTGGGGGATTGTTATACTCGTACACTTAGTACACGATGATGAAATGTCGAACTATTTAGGAAATATTGTTTTGGAAGTTTTCAACTTGTTCGGTATCTTACGAAGTTTCAATATATGTCATAAGTTTTGGCGAAGTAGAAAAATTAATTTGGATTTTGCTTCTTCCTCTTGACCCGTCGCGTCACTCGCGTCATGTCGTGTCTTGTCATCTTGGTAGGTAATTCTGTTTCTGTGCAGATAGACGAGGAGTAAAGGTATTTTTTGTTTTTCAATTTATATCGCTTCCGAGTCTTGTGAACGTCAAATGTTTAAATGAAAATGAAAATAATAGTTGACCTGCGACGATTTTAATTATATTTTTGATTTTTCTCGTGTTTTATCTACCGATTGATGTGTTTTTGTTTTGATTTTACTTAGGCAAACACCGTAAATGGAATGTTACTGATGCAAGCATCCGTTGTTGAATTAGCTTTATCAGCCTCCGTGTTGGCGTGTAGTATACCAAATATGATTCGAGACAATCCTTTATCATCCTCCTCTATTGGGTATTGTACTTTTTGCGGATTTCTAATCGGATACTTGAGACCGATAGCTGTGTGGACAGTGTGCGGATTAAATTGCGACAGATATTACGCTATATCGGCTCCGCTACATTATGGATCGTTGATTAGTCCTAGAAAGGTATGTATTTCTTTTACGTATCTACGTTGTAGATATCTATGTTAAGAGTTAAATTCCAAGTGAATAATCATTAATCAGTACACGAAATGGTTGAAAATGAGTACAAAAAGTTATTTCTTAACAGATTTTTTACATTCTAGCTTTGTGGTTGTGGATTTTTTTTTTTGAAAAATTTCTTAAAAATGAATTTGGATCACTCAGATAAGTTGTATTTAGCTGCTATTTTGAGTAAATACAAAATCGAAAAAAAATTCACATCCAGTTTTTTATCTTGTTCCTAAACCAACTCAACTGGAGCCTTCTGAGTTGTGTTCATTCAGTATTTCGAATGAACACGAATTAGAAACAAAGTTGGGGAGCGAATCCACGCAGTAAAGATCTTCAGGTAAAAATTAACCCAGGATTCGTGATAAGCGACTTCGAACTAATAAAAAAACACTTCTTTTGATATTGGAAATTTGGAAAAATGCTCTACTGTTTTTAGCTTGATTTTCTATATCATATTGCCAATGAAAACTGGGCTATTACGGACTATCCACTTTCGGCAGATGGAGAGCCCCATGTGAGATATTTATTCTTATTTTTTCTGAAACTAGAAATCATTTGCTCTGTTTGATACTGACCAAAATCGTTCAAATCGGCGAATTTGATACTCAGGGGCGGAGGTTGACTTCAGGTCAAAATTTAGTTACGCAAAAATTTTGCAGAGGAAGTACTGAGAGGCTAAAATCGCAAAAAACATTCCCTTTCAAGCCAGTGGATAGACAATCCAAAGTTGTATAACATATCCCATCCTCCAAGGGCAATTAGGAGGAAGATGTGAAGGTTTTTTTATTTTTTGATCTTGAAAACAAGCTCGTGCTTCTTATAGACACTGGAACTACAGGATGCCCATTTAGTTGTTCCAAGAATAATAGGAACTGGTAAATAGTTACTCTCGGTTTATCCTGTAGAGGCGCTGATCACTGTGTCCCAGCTTATTGTTTAGAAGACATACCTCCATTGAGAGCAGCTCTATTTCTTGATCGGAACTGACAGCGCTACATAACTTTGCAATAGTGCATACAAACACCGAGATCTCAACCAATCCAAGTGCAGAAATTTCAGAGCGTGCCTCTACCGGATTCAGTGAACAGCGCTCCTTACGGCTATGTCATGAACAACTCGGTACCAGGATTTAGTGTAAGCCCCTTAACGCTGTGATCTGCAGATGGGCATCTTGTAGTTCTTGTTTTCTTGAGTTTGTTCCTCACATAATTCCCTTCCAAATTGAGCTAGAAAGTTGAAATTTGGTATCTAGGTTTAGTATAAATCTTGGGTGTAACTTTTGGGTGTTTCAATTTCTTAATCCAATCGCACCTATTCACAGTCCCAAAAATTGAATTTTTTGGGTAGTGTTTCCTATTTTTTCAAGATTGTCCTTTGTGCATCAAACACTCTGTATTTCTAGGTAGTTTCTAGAAATACAGCGTGTTCCATTGATACTGACATCTGTCCTAGTGAAGTGAGAATTTTTCATGTTAAAGATGTGAAGTTGGCAACTTGTTTCTAGAAATGTAATGTGTTCGATTGGTTCTGATTCTCACCCCCCCCCCCATGAAAATTTTTTGTGTTAATAATGTAAAGGTAACAACTTATTTCTATCTATATGTATTTCTACTTTTCTAGAGGCATAAACCTTTTAGAATTAACATAGACCGCGCATAGTGATAAGAATACAGCTTCAACATCTGCGGATTCTATAAGGAAGATAGTTGTAAACAAACAGAAATTATCAGTGTTTTTTTGTAAAATTGAAATCAACTTCACTGGTTCATTTATTCCTGCTATTTATTATTCGTAATCTAATAAATTTGTGAAATAAGCGCATTGAGAGCGAGAGAATAAAAAAGTGGGAACGGAAAAATCACAATTCTGTTTGTTTACAACTATCTTCCTTATAGAACCCATGGTTCTTGGAGCCACTGATAACAGATTTTACTTCAGACCAACGCGGTCTATGTTGATTCCAAAACGTCTATGTCTAGAGGGTAGAGACAAGTTACCAACTTCACATTTTTAACACAAAAAATTCCCATTTCGCTGGGGTGGGGGGAGGGATTGCTGAATCCGTCGGATACTCAGTATTTTTAGAAGCAAGTTGTCAAGTTCACATCTTTCACACGAAACATTCTCATTTTGCCAAGGAGAAGGTCGTCTAAATGAATCGAACTTGCCAGTTTCGTTCTTGGCTTTTAGTTTAGTTTTGGTTTTGGTTATTCTTGACAATTGGCATCTAAAAATCTGAAACTTTGACTAAAAAATCAGAACCAAAAAGCGAAATTTGAATGTGAAGAACAAATTAAAAGTTTTAAATTTCCAATTCCAAAATACTTTCAGATCAACAGTGTTTTTACTTTCTTTTATTTTGTTTTCATAATAATTGTTTTAGATTAGTATCAGATAGAGAAAATATAAAAATACAGTTATGAACCACAAAAAAAAAAAAAAAAATGAAGAAAAAACTACGAACAAAACTGAATTAAATTTGACTTGGTTTTGATTTTGATTTGTGAAAGGAATTGGTTTCGGTTATAATTATGGTTTCAAAAAGTTTTGGTTTCGGTAAATTAACAATTTGCTCCGATTTTGGTTATTTTTCATAAATGATAAAAGTAGCCAACGTCAAAATGAATGATCCACGTGCTTCTCATTTCTGAATCTATGCTCGATGGTTTTTTTTTTTATCGTGCTAAATCAGTATTCAGTATATTCAATTCAACGTGTTCCCTTACTAAAACATGAGCAAAATTGTTGCAACCGATAGAAACTATATAACATTTTAAAATTGCTGTGTTTAGTGATTTGAAAGCATCTCATTGGTTAGCGAGTATTTATTCACTTTATAGCCAGAGATCACGTTAAACTAAACAGACTTATAGGCCTAGGTATAACACTGAAATGTTTTATTTTTATTTTTTAATAGTTATTTCCTGTTTACAATTGTTTTTTTTTTTATCTTGAACACTGTATTTACGACATTGTTTTATTCGAAGGTATTGATGGCAATGGGCGCAACATGGATATCGTCATTAATACTGGGATTACCGGCCATACTTTCTACAACGTACAGATACAGAGACGCAACATTCTTTTGCACAGCAGATTTTGGAAGAACGACGTTTTCCGTTTATTATTCCATCGTGTATACGACTTTCGTTTTTATTTTGCCGCTTATTCTCGTACTCGCATGTAATTTAAAGGTAAGTACGAGCGACTAAGCTTTTTTAAATTTTGCAATTGAATCCGGCTCGCAAATACCATTTAGAGCTTGTTTTCAAGTCTTTTTTCTCTCTCTTCTAAGAACGAGCGACGCTTGTTTTATTAGTTCTCTTTCACCGCGTTCTCGACCAAAAAACAGCAAAAAATGTTTCGCAATTTGCAAATTTAATGCGTTTACGAATTTTTTATACGAAAGGATCAAAGTGTTTTTATACGAGCACGTTAGAATGTATATTTTTTTCTGTTCCGTCTCATGGTACCTACTTTTTGAAAATCATTTCAGCCGATAATTTCAAAGATAAAAGAAATTTTACCGTTGGTCGGTGTATAATATTAGTCTTATATGATGAATGAAATTAAAGATGAAATTTCTCAAAAATAAAGCCTTCATGTTCTTTATATATACTTATAGATTTTTACCCCTGTTTACGTGTCCGCGTTTAAGACGTGTCTTAGGTATTTTGCAGTAGCTGTTCAGACGATTTTCAAATTTACGAGGATTTTCTTTTTCTGTTCATGCTCTATCTACGAGAATCTTTTTTGTAAAATAGACGATTCTCCATTCTCTACTACAGCTTTAGTTTCGTTTTCGTTGTATAGGTGTGTACCTAACTATACTCGTATGTGCACTATTGGAAATAAGTAGCCACTGAAGAAATACAGCCTAGATAACGATTTATTCGAACGAATTATGTAATAACTGCGGTTCTTTTAAGGCGAATACATAGCATACCTATACATATTACCTACATACGTTATTTCGTGTTTCAATTATTCAAGTAGGTAGTTGTTCGAACCTGCGTTGCGACTAAAAATAAACCTCTCGTGGAAAAGTCTTTTAACGAAGCGATAATTTTAAAAAGTTTTTCATTCGATGACTTTGAAGGGCTCTAGTCGTAAAAACGTAAAATTAAACGGTCAAAACCGATAATCTTAATAGCATTTTTATTTTTCATAATACGAGTCTCACTCAACGTATTCAGTTGATTTTTTTTTTCTTTTTCTTAAATTGATTTTCATCATGTCACGAAAAAATTATTACCGCTAAGGCTGCTTTTCGTTCTTTTGGTTTAATATTGACTTCAAGTCAAAGCTGACTCTAATACTTTCTTTATAGTTACATTATTCTAACTTGATAGATTTACTCATATTTATTTATTCGATCATTATAGTATATTGGAAAGGAAAGTATTTCAACAAAATATTTCACCGATGTGGTTATTATATTGTCATATAATATTCTGATAATTATATATGAATCTTATTGCATGTATCATCTTGCCTTAAAAATAGATTACAGTTTGTTTTCCTATTTCGAATAAATCAACGAGAGCTCGTATTTTTTCACCATTATTCCTTTCAATGAATTACCTAAAATAAGTAGCACATTTTCATTCAACACCATTCGCGAAAATTATCAAGCTGCGAGAGTTGAATGGTAATTAATGAAAATGTAGTCTAAAGAATTTTTGCGTCCAGTTTTGGTTGTTGTTTTACAAATGCATAAAAGAAAAGTGTGGGTATACAATTGTACGAAATCTAAGTGTAGAATAGCTTTCGACTTATTCTCTACTGCTGCTGATAAAAATTGCGTATTTACTCGAAATTGTCGTGTAATGTATGGTTCGTTGTTTGGCTAAAATTTTACAACGCGTCACACGTGTGTGGCTTATTGAAAATCATAAGTTTATTTTTCAAAATGAACATTCTTAGGAATAATAAAAGTGGAATCGGTAAATTTCGCCTGTATTATTTATATGTTTACTTTTTCGTGGCGACGTTTTCACTTGTACTTATATTAATCTCTGCGGTGAAATAAAATCTTGCCAAAGGATTCAAGCTCGGTGATATTTTATCTTGTGATTTAGTATATTTTGAAAGTGGCCCAAATTTTTAGGTGAATTTCATCTGAATAATAATAACTATTCGATGAGTATAAGAATGACCTACCCCTGAAGCGAAATATGAAACAATTATGTTGATTTTGAATGTAAAATACTCTCCCCAATTTTTACTGGACATAGGAGGATGATTTTTGAATGTGGAATACATCTTTTTTTCTATTATTTGGTTTAAATACAAACAATTTTTGAGTTTTGTACCCTTTTCATGAGAAATTCTGAAATCTCGGTTCAAATTAATGCTATTCTATCTCATGGTATGCTTTATAAGTATGAAATTACCGTCCGGTGACGTCACCAGTATATCAAATCTCCTGTCTTCTACTTACAACGTGCTCGATCACAACCAAACTCTAGTTGTGGCTACAATCAAACTCTACAATCAAACTGTGGCTCGATTGATTCTGGCATTCCACCGAGCAAAATGAGAATTTTTTTTATTAAAAATCTGAAGTTGGTAACTTTGTTGATGCCTCAAGTTCACAATGATCGGGCACCATATGTTGCCAAATGTCCACATGATCGTTGCTCCTTTATCAAACTGTCTCCTGAACATTTTCAAAAGTCTTTATCACTGTGACTTTTTGAAAATGAAATACTAACTTTGTATTAATTTTCACTTAAAATTTAAGAAGTGCTCGTTAAAAATCAAAAAAGCTTGTAAGATTCAGTTTGAATAATCACATTTCTGTGCTTGTAGCCTTGTACTGACTAAAAAAGTATGTATGATTTGTCTGAAATGAGAATTTGAAAAATATGAATGTTTCAACTTTAACAAATAATGAATGATTGAAATGAGGTTCATATGTAAAACACTCTCCTTATTTTAAATACTTTTTGTCGAGAATGAAACTCCCAGAATTTTCAATTTTTAAATTTTCTATTTTTCTTTATATTAAGAGTAAGTAATATTATCGAGGAGTCTCATGTGTTAGCATTGATAAAAGAAAAGGGCTGGGAATCACAAAAAATGAACTAAATAACGATTCGGGTAGCAACGTTGCAAAAAAAAAATAATACATATTGTGCTCGATCGTTGTTTTCTAGAAATAGAGTGTGCTTGATTGATTATTTGATTCTGACATCGGACATCCTCCTTAGCAAAATGAGAATTTTTCGTGTTAAAAATGTGAAGTTGGCAACTTGTTACTAGAAATACCAATAGGAGGTATCGGAAAATGTAATTACATAGTAACAAGTTGTCAATCTTCACATTTTTAACACAAAAAATTCTAATTTTGCCAAGGAGAGGGAATACCAGAATCAATGGAACACGTTGCACCGGGTGTCTAAGAACATCGGGTAACGCAAACGCAAAAATTAGCGAAAACCCCTCACTGTCACCACATACACCTGTAATCGGATATATTTTCCATCAAATAAGCGAATGGTTTTTTAATTTGGTAATACAAGCTGAAAATCCGTAGTAATTAAATGAAATTTTCTAGTTTGAGAATTTAAACAATATTAAACAGATCAAAATTTTCGTTACCAACTTCATATTTTCAACACAAAATATTCTCATTTTGTTAAAGGGGGAGTGAGTGTCAGAATTATTCTAATTTCTAACACTGTACACAGAAACAAGTTGCCAACTTAACATTTTTAACACGAAAAATTCTCATTTTATTAGGGGGGAATGTCAGAATCAATCAAACACGCTGTACATCTTCATCTTCTTGACGTCAATATACTGTGCACTTTATTGAATGAGTTCTAACGAAAACAAGGCATCATCAAACATCCCAGTCATATACTTCCATTAGTTATGTATACTTTTCATTTCAAATGGAAATGAATATCAAAATTTCAAACTTTTATCAGTTCATCTAAAACGGAAAGCGAGACCTACAATTTTATTACCAATATTCTTCACGTCGTATCACAATCTTTTATTCCGTCAAATTCATTCTACGAAATACGTTGGCCAATGAACTGGATAGTTTTCTTTCACGCATATTTTATTAATAT
Source organism: Ferrisia virgata (assembly GCA_900060175.1). NCBI lineage: Eukaryota > Metazoa > Arthropoda > Insecta > Hemiptera > Pseudococcidae > Ferrisia > Ferrisia virgata. The sequence goes on from FIZR01012782.1 coordinate 114,553, forward strand.
TTTTATACTTTCTTATGGTTATATCTACAGTCTACCTGCCTACTATTTACATCTTTGTATCTGAGATATTATTTTTTGTACAGTTTTGCTTTCTACTCGTAGATATTTAGAGATTTTGGTTTTTTTACTATGTCTTAGATCTATTCTCTCCATCTTCATTACTTCTAAATGTCAGTAGGTATTTTTACTTCAAATTAGTGTACCTCCAGATGCTGTTGTGGGTGTAGATGTAGATGATGGAAACAAAAACGTATATTGTTCATGTTCGGTGAACAAAAGCAAGGTTTTACGAATGAATGGTTTTACGGTTTGAAAATTAAAAAATAATAGTCAATTGAGAACTGAGATGGATGTCTTTGACATGTACCTAAATACATACAGATATTCGCGGACATACAACTCATTTATTCAACCATGAACGATTATTTTACGCAGTTTTGGCTTCACATGTGAAATATTTACAGTTGTTGATTTTGTTTCCTCGAATAATCACAACTTATAAGTACGTAGTAGTATTTCAATTAATGTGCCTAAAAATTATTTTATTATTTTTCGTAGGTCTTTACAATAGCACGATACCACAAGCATCGAATTGCTTCAGCCATTTTTGAAGTCACGTTATCGGCGCAGGTGACTATTACTCATCAAAAGAATCCGTTCAGTCCGTCAGGTTTGGCAAATCGGTTCAAAAGAAGAAGCGCCTCGCTGACAGTTTTCCAAATTGTCGGATCCTTTCTTATAATTTATGTACCTTATTATAGTTTGGTTTTACTAGACTCGACTAATACTCTATTACTTAATCATAATTCAAATCGTAACGTTATTGACATTCCGCAATTTTTTATCGCCATCGCTTCCGTATTACTGCTGTGTTCGTCTTCGATAAACGGTATTCTATACGGCGTCAAGAGCAAAGTGCTGAAAAAATCATTCCAAAATTATTGGCGCAAGAAGATGAAAAAGAACGAGCTAAATCAAGAAATCCAAGCTCGAACGCCATCCACGTGCGGTTCGCGTAGACCGTCTTTAACCCCGGCGATGGGTTTTTTTGGTAGACAAGGTATGAGGCGACCATCGGAGGTCAGTATCGATACGCAAAAGTCCAACTTACTCGCCACATCGTATCCGAAATTCCAGTGCGTTAACAATTTCTCGTGGAGACCGGGCTCTAGTCCCGGTCTCGAATCGTCTGTATTGCAAAACGAATCTTTTAACGATTTAAAGCGAACGCATTCGTTTCGAAACTCGCCTACTTCCAGCAATCACCTGAATAGCTTGATAAGCCTGAAAATGCCGAACGATAAGAGTAAATTGGATGAATTGAAGAATTATCGTACATGCGTCTCCGTTGATAAATCAGCCAGCGTCGCGACGACTGCGGCTACTACGAAAAATTCTACCAAGAATTCGGCGACCATCGTCGGTGCTAACGCTAATTTAATATTGCAACGATTTCGTAAAGTGGACGGCGGCGATTACGAAGCGTTGAGTCGTTCGGCGCGATGTAAATCGCCGAAAATTCTCATCACCAGAGCGTTCTCGGAGGAAAACGAAAGTACGACGGATAAATCATCTCTTCCAAAAGGCTCCTCTTCCGTGACCACGTTGCTTATCGATACTAATTGGAAATCCGTCTCTAGGGAGTGTATCGCTTTTAACGCTTCCAGCAAAAATAACGCTTTATTGATGGATTACACCGATGACTCGTGCAGCGATGAGTCTCAAGACGATACGCCCGATACTAAACTCAATCAGGACGTCAGACCGGTTAGTTTCAACATCAATACTTCAGATTCAGACTCGAACCCCGGCCATGGACATATTTCCGTTAAATCTTGGCCGTTTACTAATAAAAAGAAAAACATACAGTTTCGCATCGGTTCGGTTATACTCTCGGAGAGAGAATTTTCCTCCGTCGGCGACGTAACTAAAAAATAATTCGTAAATATCATTTTTTTTTTTTTTTTGGAATTACCTATTATTTTCTCTCTTTTAGTCCCCGCATCCCTCCTTGTTTCCTATCCCGTCGTTCAATGTCGTTCTGTATATATAACGTTTTGAAATATGTACAGAATAGAAAGGGCGTCAATACGTAACTGATATCTAACATTGTACGAATGATGATTTTTTTCCATATGAAGAATCTCGACCTTGGTTGTGATAAAATTAATTACCCTCTGTCAATTAATCGTTAGTTTTTAAAATAGATACTACTGCGATACGATGCATAACTAATCGTAGTTACCGTACCAAATTTACACCACCTTTACTGTATCATATAGGTAGGTATGATATAATAACCTTTCAAAATAATCCATATCCAACGATCGTATTGGCTAATTAATGATCTCTTATAAATGTTACCTTGTCCGGCGTCTTCGTCTATGACGAGCAATATTATATTATGAAATATCCCCTTCGTATACTATATCTGATATAGTCTACGTTTTTTCCTTTTTTTTTCTTCTTTCTGTTCTAAAAATTATTTTTCGCCACCTCTTCGCAACACGTCCTTTCTATTCTTGTTTGTGTATGTGTAAAATTCGCTGGAGAAGTTTCTACCTTATAATAATAGATCTCATTAGTTGGAAATATGATGCGTTAATATAAAGGTATCCCGGCGTCGTAAGAATGATTTATATACCTCCGTACTCACGGTTGTATGTATTCAAACTGACGTTTTGTATTGTTTATCGTTCGCAAACGGTGGTTTTTTTTCCATAAGTGGTTTGTGGTTATTTATACCTACATACTCATACTTATGGTAACGTTTGTAGATATAGTAATTTCACATCGTCTGTTTAGTCTTCCTGCACAAACACTGAACCGTGAAATAAGAAAGGTCTTCGGAAGACTGATTTTCAAAAATGTTGAAGAATGTTGACTTTGAAGTGGCCAAAATACGAGATTGGTTATAAATTTGTCTGAATTTGAAATCGGAAAAGGTTTTTTTTTTATAAGGTATTGATTTTGTCGTACAACTTTATTATCATTTTCTGATTTCGATAAAACTGGCTGAACACTTTGTAGTGTATTATATGTACTTGAAATTTGTATCTCGATTCACGAATTATGACTTGGAGAAAGTTCGTTGTATTATACATATCGATATCGTAGGGAACAACTCCAACGAATTTACTCCGTAATTTAATGTGTATTTTTTTTACTGTTTACTGTGTATTCTAGTCATTAACGGACAAAAATTTTAATTCATTATTGTTCTATGTTTGAAAAGTACATGACGACCACAATAGAATACTTTATTGGTACATTACGTACTCTATTTGCGTGCATGTATGTCCTGATCTGCAAAGTTATCATTTTGAAACGGTATTATTTTGTCTCGGATATGGGAAAATCTGAGATTTCATTACTGTTTCAAAATCGTATTTTTTGTTGTCAAACGTTTTTAAAACTGCTTAAAAACAGCTTCAAAATTGTTCCAATGTATTTAAAATGTATTGAAACGGATACAAAACTGTATTTCAAATGTTTTGAAACAGTTTTGAAGCTGTATTGAAGCAGTTTCAAAACCAAAAATACTGTTTTGAAACAGTAATGAAACCTCAAGTTTTCCCCTAGTTTTGAAACAGTTTCTACTTTACAGGTCGGGCTGTACATATGTATAATTCAGATTTGTTATGGTTCCTTTTTATATTAAATTTGAATGTTATTTAATCTAGTCAATATTGTTTACGTTGTTTGATTAAAATAAGTGTTTCTGTGAAAGTGATTGCATTTTACTTGATATTTTTTTTTTTTAGAATTAAGTACATATGTAAAGTTTTTCTAAAATATGATTGAAGGAATTGAGCGTTTAATTTGAGAAAATTTACCAACCAGGTATGCTTATTTTTTGTTTCGATCTTTGTAAATTCAAGGATTTTTGAGAGTCAAATTTCATTTATTATTTCATTCTTGTATCATGATTTCAATTTTGAAGAAAACAATTGTAATTATTAAATGTATGTATTTTAGTAATATGTAAACACATTCTGTAATTTGTGACGTTTTTAAAATGTGCTTTCGAATGTTATGTGTATTTCGATTTCGTTTAAAAACGACGAATCAAATGAGTGTATAAGTGAAATTATTATTGTGTTATTGTTACCATTGTGAGGTATTCATTTATATCATTGGAAATGAATCAAATTAAAAAAAATCTTTTATAATGTATAATTTAAAATGTACGTGTTTTGTCTTAATGTTAAATTGTGAACAAAATTTGTTATATGTGTGTACTTATTTTTAAGGAACGTTTTCATTTCGACATTAAAAATTTATTTGCTTTCTAATGTTATTCATTAATTTTCAATTGTACTCGCAACATGAAAAATCTATGGTATACTTACCTTACTTATCTAGATAATTTGTGATCGAACAATAAAAAATGTAGGCTACCTATTCTGCATTGTTACCGAAACAGATGAACGGAACGACCAGCTATGAAAAAAAAAGTGTAAATGCTTCCATTTTATACAGATACTTTCACTGTTGAATGCATTTAAAATTCCAACTGCTGCAAATAAAATAAGTATTACTTTACAAGTATTTTGAATTTTTCGCTATTCTTTATCATCCATTGGCTGTGATTGTTACTGTATTCGTAATAGACACTATTTGTACAAAAAAATTGTACTCCGCTACTTTAGAAAAGTCATTCGCAAATCAGTAAATATATTCCGCATATTAGAGTGATAACTTGTAAATGAATTCGTAACAAAAATTTACTGATAAAATAAAATCGAACATACAAATTCGGAAGTTCAAAAGTAATAAGCAATGTTACTATGAATGGATATAAGAAACATTTTTAAATGATCAAATCACATTGCTCACATTTTATAGTTAACTAAGGTATTTTCTCAAGTATTCAAAAATACGGTTTCTATCTCCACCTTCTGGGAGAAGTGGCAATCAGTCACAAAATTTTCATCGCTTCGCTTTCTTTTTGTTGACTCGAAGCTCTTGTTTGGCAAAAATTCGGATTTTAACTGCATCGTTACTGTTTTTTCTTTCATCTCCATTAATTTCACTGCTTCGTTCAAATGATGTAGAATATTTTTATCAAATTCGTCTCCGTCACCATTTTCAACGTTTTCGACATCTCGCAACAGTTGAAAAATACGTGATTTTATACGTAGTTTAATATTTCCTCCATTTTTTGAATTTACCATTGACTGCGACTGTATCTCATTTAATTGATGGGGCTTTATTTTGTATTCCTCTACTTCTACATCCGAAGACGTGTTCGAGTTGACAACATCGTTTACTACTTTGGGCATTTTAGATTTCACGAAAGCGTGAATGTGTTTGCACAAGTGATGAGATTGAGAATAATCTTTGCAAGTGCATGAATATAGATGGGCACAGATCGAGTCACATTCTTCGCAACGTAGCTCACAATGGCACTCGTTTAGAATTCTCATAACAGTGTAACAGTCAGAAGGATCAGTTTGTGATGTAACAACAGCCATATCATTGTTGACTAAAACAATATCTTTTTCTGGAATCCTCATGCCCCTTTCATGTCGATCTCGAATTTCGTATGTACGCGAATTTGTTTCCATACATGATTGATTCAGGTGTTCTTCGTATTCTTCTCCTTCTACGTCAGAAGACATGTTCAAACTTGAAATATCGCTTTCTGTTTCTTCGGACATTCCAGATTGGATAAACGCATGAATATGTTTGCACAAATAATTTGAATCACAATAATCTATACAAGTGCACGAGTATTGATGTATGCACGCAGCATCGCATTTTCGGCAAATTACCCAGCAATTGCACTCGTTGGACATTCTCGTAACAGTGTAACTGACAGAGCAATCATTCTGTGATGTTATATAAGCCATATCATCATTAACCATCACAATATCACTTTCCGGGATCAAAATACCCCTTTCATGACGATCTCGCATTTTACGAAACACCCGCGAACTCATGTCTATAAGTCGTTAATTTATTGGTTTCACTATACTTTTACAACTAGTATTATGATGCAGTGCAATGAGGGCACAAAATTCTTTTTTTTTTTTGTCTATTAAGCACTAGTCAATTGTTACAATAGCAGACCATACTTCACGTTGAAAATTAGAAAAAAATGGATGACCTAAGATGATGTTGAGCAACAGACACAAAAAAACTAAGATCAGAGATCACGAATGAGGCATGAGGTTGATAAGATATTTTGATAATACATCCACGAAACATTACGAAATACATTCCGAACATTTCCGGAGAGATCCGAAACACGGAGACATATGTACAAAAACAAGAAGAATGTTTACAGTTTTGAAAAAAAAATTCGTGAAAAATTTCAAATTTTTCTGTTTTATGGCATAATAAAATGTGTAAGATTAGTCGTTCGGCTGTATGTTCTTGGCGTTTTTGATTCTTCAAAAGGTTATGATGTGTGATGTGGTTGCTTATAATCAATTTTATTCTTCTGATGTAATTCGATGTCATTGTATACACTCACTGTACTGATTTAATGATTCAAAGTTTAGTAATTACAGACATTTGACAACATATTTACTGTTGTGAGTAGAACGTATAACTATTATTGTTTTACATACAGACGATGAAGGTCGGAAGAAATGTAAGCAAAGAGACCTCTAACTGCAACAAAAAAAGGATCATCAGCTCACTAGTGCTGCATCCTGATATAGTTCTGAAAATCCGGGGCAATTGCAGATATAGCCTGCGAGAAAATCTTCAATAATACTAAGGTAAAATCCTCAGCAAAAAGTCGTGTGGCGTAAGAAATCTGAGTGATGTATGAATCTAATAAAATTGAAGTTTCTAAACCTCAACATCAGGAAATCGATAAACTTACCATACCAGTCACATCGCGCATCGACGACGAAATTTGTTGACAAGAAAGAGGTTATAGGCAAAAGCTTTGAAGATGAACTTTTAAAAGAATCGCTCAAGCAAGTTTTTGTTATAATGAGTAAATATGGTTAGATTGAATTTACTATCAAATACGTCTTTACTGTCTGTTTAACTTGTTCCTTGAGTTAACATATGAATTAAATCAGATTTCTCCTATTTTAAGAGTATTGAGAAGGAAATTAGGCGGATATGTAGAAATTTCATCTTATCAACCGAATTGCTGCTATGTTAATTGTTCTTCAAATAAGACATCATGCTAGAATTTTCCTAATCAGAAAGTATTCCGAATTTAATGACTGAGATCCTGTACATAATTTTGATCTCATACCGGGTACATTGGTTGATGAAAAAATAACTTGTCTAGCAGAAATTGATTCCTTACTCGGTAGACATATAATCATACAGGTACGTGTTTGTAATGCAGTTTTATCTCAGTTTTAAAACACTATTAATTTCATTGATGTAATGTGCGAAATTAAGATTGAAGAGTATTGCTAAACCAACGAAATACCACCTCTTATCCGATGACAGTTCGCCTGCTATTGGCCAAGGAGCATGATAAAGGTAAACATGTTACTTATGTCATTTATTCACCGGCAACTATAACCGAGTGTTTTGGACTCGAAACCGATAAATTATGAGTGCTTAGCTACATTTTGTGCAAAGATATAATGTGCTGGGTAAGATTGGTGTACGAAGAATTATTTCGTTGTTTTGGACTTGCTATCTGTATTACTTGTGCACGTTGTGTTTCTCTTCTAATGTGGCACCTTTAACCTTATTGTCTTTTTGGTCGAATCTATGTTTAGCTAGAGAATAAATGTGAATGATTTAGGAACTGGACAAAACACTGACGAAGGAATTCAAGACGATGTTATGATGATAATCCTGTGTTTTCAGTTTAGCTAAATGATTACTAGCTTATTTTTAAATACAGCATTGAGAAATATTTTAAAATATAATTACGATGATTGATGAATCATAGTCCTACGTTTAGGTACCAAAAAGTATTTTTTATTTTTTCATTATACACTTTTACCTAATCGACTTGTTCATCATCTTGTCATTATATTTTTATCAATTGAAAACGCAAGATTATCACTCAGTTTACCTAAAAAAAATTATCGCAGATTGTTGTTATTTATCTATTTCGTCCGCCCAACAATTTTCAAATCTCAGGTTATTGCGTTATTTATATGTACCTGTGCCTACGACTAGACAAATCTATTTCCACGTTTTTATTTGATTAATGTGTATCAATTGTATAAGAAATTTAAACTTTCATCTTCGCTCTACCCACATGTTTGTCAAATTTACCCAAGTCTGAAAAAGTCAAACCTCGTTTTGACGTAACCAAAATCAAACGAATCAAATTAGCGAATATACATATACTATTTTCTGATCCGTGTTCTTCATTTTTAAACCACTATAATGCAATTATGTAAATGCCATGATCTAAATTTGAAGAACTTTCCACAGCATTGTACAATTCTTACTCGCGATTTCCAAAAAGATTGTATGATAAGTTATTTTTTATTCTACTTATAACGAACAACGGTTATTCTTCCATTTTTACCGCAAACAAACCGAGTACGTTTGTTCAATTTTTAAAAAAAAATTATTTCAAGTCAAGAGAAAGTGAAAGCTTGGTTGTTTAAAAATAAATTGAAAGTATTCAAAAATCTGACTTAATAACAAAATTTTGCTTTGCATTCATGGAACTATGTTTTTCGCCTATACAGTCGCAACTTTGCACTAATACATTGACAAACAAGTTCATGCGCCATTTTTTCGCAGAGTGAAAACATAGTTCCTATGAATTGCGTAAATTAAAAACTATTATAATATTATTTCGATTATTTTTCAATTGAACTTAAATTATTGTGTGAAAATACGAATTTTAGGACATATTTTTTCAATATTCCCGCGATAGTTTAATAAATTATTTTTTTTCATTTACAAATAATTTCTCTTTACACCCTTGGCTGCACTGATTTTTTTTGGCAAAAATTCTATTTTGTATTGTTGCGCAATGCTACTTACGTATAGTATTCAACATTCAAATCAGAATGTGCGTAAGTTTAACGGTTAATTGCAACTTTGGTTACGTAAACGTTTAATTTGAGAATTAATTGCGTTAAATACTGTGATTTGATTAATAATTGCCATTATTATATTATTTTAAGTTTACAAATTTCATTTTCACTTTTTCGTTTCAAAAGTATAGTTCATTTTCGTATTTCGTACCTTATAAATGTCGTTGGCACTTGAAGTTACCACCGTGTCTTCTTCTTCTTCCTTGCATTGTATTATTTCGTGTTTTGTGAATATAATGTACGCAAATGTATGAAATGTAAGTAGATAATTATGATATTGGAGTAAATTTCATGTAGCTTTGAAGCATAATTCATCTGAAACTTATATATGACGAAATTTCATTGACATTACTACTCGATGGTACGTTCTTTGCGTTTCATGAATGTACTTGAATGAATGTTGGCTGACCGGTAGACGTAAACTATACAGTATACATATGTGCACATGTTGTTTTGTCTAACGTCCAACAGTCTGGTTGGTGCAAGCTACAGGTATTCCTTCCATTGCTACACGATTTTCGGTCATATAATTACACACGCGTTAATTTTACTTTAGACAATTCAAAGATTTTAGTATTTTTTTATTGGTTTGTTTCTGTCAATTCATTCACACATTCGGTTAGTTTCATTATTTTTTTTCATATTACGCCCGTCATTTTGATCTTTGCCAAAATAATGAATGTAGTTGTAGCGGTGTATTTATGTAAGAAGGTACGTAAGATGAAAACAACGAGTGGTTGTTTGAATTAATGAAATTAAAAACTCTATCCATTCACAAAGATTAATTTTGTATTTAGTGAAATTTATTATTTCTATTGAGCGTGCAATTTAAGAAGTTTTAAGTTTACTATTGTTTAGCGTTGCCAGCGAGCTAATTTTGCAGATGAGATTATATTGTGGCAGTTTTATTCATAGTGTATCATTACTGTATTAATTATTTCAACTTTTGCGTACTTATATATTCGAAGTAATATGATTATTTTTTACAGACGTGAATACCGTAATGCGATTTTAATTATTAGAACATGTGATAGTTACGCCGAGTCGATAACCTGATAGCTGAGCGAAGCTATATTGGAATTTCATATTTCATCGAACTTTGTGTAACTTTCATATGGTGAGCTTTGTTTTTATTTTGAATATTCATTAAAAATACTTGAAAGTTAAAATAATGCCGATTTAATTTATCAATACTTAGCGCTATGCCGAAGAAATGGAAACTCGTGCGTGCGAATATTAATAATCTTGAAATATATGGCGGCCATTTTAGATCCGATTGGAATAATAAAGATTCAAGTTTTATCATGTAAGTAATCGCATTTCATGTTACCAATGTTTTGATAAATGATCATGAAAACAAAATGGTGTTGAAATAACGAAACAAAAGAAACTGTATTTAAAATGAATTTGTTTTTCATATAATTTAACTGGTGAAAATGATTCGTAGTTCGAATACATGTAATTATTCGTTTTCAATATGCAATATAATTATATTTGCGAACATTTTCATGAATTACCAATCACGTATTACCATAGTTGATATGTGGAAATAGCTTCGTTACTATTGATGGTTTTTATCGTAAATATTTGCAGTTTCTATCTGAACGACTATTCTTTTATGTACGTAATCATTCTTACATATTACTTCAAAATTTTGAAACTTTAGTGTACCTTAGCCTATTTCAACCAAACGAAGTAAGGAATTTTTCTCACCGTATATGTTTATGTTGTGATTGAATTTATCGCTCATAGTCATTTCGTAATATTTTAATCATTTTTCAAAACGTTTCACTCTTGGATGAAATGAATATGATCGAAATTTGAATGATATTTTTACAATGACGGAATGATAACGTATTAATAATTTTTCATGGAATAGAATAAGAATAGTTAGTTTGGTACATAATTTACTTGTATTGTCGTATGTATTATTTAAAGATGTATGTTCTGCCAGGTATAATTGGTACACGTGCTGCTGACGATTGAAAATCACATTGTGAAGTTACCTATTCAAAACTTGCGTACAAGATACGACGTGTCGAGTAAAAACAGCTTTCGAGAATTTACTATGTTTCTATATTTCTTCCTCCGTTCTAACGTAAGTTATATCAACGATATTTATTTGACAATTAAGCACAAGGATTTGAATTTCTAATGTATCGCTGAGAAGATAAAATGCAAAATATGTAATTGAAAGGTAATTCCATCGCGTACCTACTTATTTTTGATTATCGTAGGAAATCGGGCATTTGAATTGTGGAATATACGTTAGGTCTTGCTATACTTACAGTAAATTACCCCCTACATGGATACGTAATACCTTTGCGAAACAGTCTAGCTTTGAGATAATATAAATTTGATTATTTTCATGTCAATAACGCCATATTTTTTAGATCGAAATGATCTCAATTTTTTAACAGGTATTCTGATTCAATGTTTTTAATAGGTAATACTGTGCTTCAATACTGTCCGTATTTTGATTTCATCGCTTTTTCTGTCATTTTTGCGAGTATCCGACGCTTCACTCATCGTTCTTCTTTTCTAATATCACCTATACTTATTTATTCATATTTGTCGTTGTAATTTTTGGTTTCATCATTTGAAATATCATACGGTTGTAATTGCGATTGAATTTAGGTATTTCCAAATCACCCATATTGTTTTCTCTTTTGTTAATGATTTTCTGTGAGTTTCCAGAGGCCACACAGCGCGTACAGTGATTTCTTCAGCTGTTGCTGGCTCCGGTGCTGAGTTTTGACTTCGGTCGATTCTCTGTAAGACGGGTGGGGTTTAGAATGAGTACAAGCGGCTTCTTCCCATCCCATGTGAAGCGTCTTTTATTTTATATGATATCTTATTCTCAATTTCTCCCCTCCCGCCAGCCCTCCACTGAAAAGATCTGTTAGATATTTTATAAAACAATTTCCTTTATCAAGTACTCTTTAATTAAAGGCATGTTCCAAATGTACCTAATTGAATAAAATTCATTAAAATTCCGCACTTGGTAGTTCAATATTATGAATAATTAGCTAATTACATTCATTTATTCAGATTGACAAATAGAAAAATTCTAGAAAATGATTTCAGTATTACAATTAGATTTATGAATACTTTTTAATATTCGTCGCCATTAATGTGTTTTTTATGTAGTTAATAGAATTAAGAAAAGAAGAATCGTACCCATTAAACAGTTTAAAAGAATTTCGGGAACCTACCAGTCGTAATTAGATATAGGTGCTTCTATACAGAAACATCATGTATGATTATATTTCTTCAACTCCTTTAAACCTCAAACATCTCCTGCCTATACGAGCTGATGTTGACGTTAATTTCTTCAGCAATACGAGTCAACTTGTGATTTCCGTGGGTCCATAGTGCAAGAAATCTGAAGCCAAGAGAAGAAAAATTGTATCGCCGATTATTCGTCGATGTAACGACGAAACTACGGTGCTTTTAAGCGCAGTACTTAATTGTATTTCTTCAACACACTCAACATCTTGTATACAAGATGCTTGAGTTGATGTCTTGAGCAAATATGAAATGGCATCAAATATTCCACCAGTCAAAGGTAGCACAAGAAGTCGCAAAATCAAGAGGAGAAGAAACCATATTCATCTAATCAAGCTTTTGAAGTTCTGAGTATTATGCTCTATCATATTTCTTCAAGTTACTCAACATTCTCTTCATATAACTTGAAAGAATGTTGGGGTTCATTTCTTCAACAATACGTGAGCTAACACA
>FIZR01012784.1:5485-21686 GCA_900060175.1 Ferrisia virgata
AAAAAAAAAAAAAAAAAAAAAAAAAAAAGGTTTCATTCGATTACTAGTTTATTTTGTATGACCCGAACAAAGCAAGGGCAAAGATTTTGCAAAATACCAAGAATGAAGAGTCCAAAAATGTGCATTCAACGGCATTTATGTCTTCCAAAAAATGGCATTTCACTGTTTTTAATAAGTTAATTATGACTTATTGAAATTTTCATGAAAATATTTGGTGGGATGGGGGAGTTAGCACAATGTTTGAGGTGGCCTAAGCCCTTCATCTGTGCTCACCTTATCTCCATTTATGATGGGGACAGATCCGAAAATTAGGTGAATATCCAAACTCTTGTGACCTCAAATTGATAAGATTCAATATTATTTTCTTTTTTTAACTTTTTTTAAGGAGAGGTAGGTCAAATCATAAAAATAAGCTGATTTTCAAATTCAGAGTCCTTGAATTGGTTGGAATCGATATGTCACTTCATTTGTACAATTTTTTCGAATTTTGAGAAAAATTAAGGATCCTTCTGCCCCTTGAGCTATCAAAAATTTTGCTTAGCAATTTTTTTTTCTCTTTTCAATTTGTTAAAAATCTGCTCAAACAGATTCTTTCTAAGTCTAACCAACTCCAAAATATGAGCCTGCGAATTTGAAACGCTTGACAAACATACGGTATTTTTCGAAAATTGTAACGAACATACCCACCCCCACCCCATAGAAGATCAACACTGAAATGACGATGTTTTTTTTTACTAGGCCACTGAAAGGAACTCGCAGAAAAATTTTGAGCAAATTCAGTAGACTCGAGGTCAGATTTGACTGGCTCCCAATATTAGTGAAGCGCAGGTTTCTGTAAATATAATATTTTCTTATAAAGGGAATTTATTTGTTATAAATTGTTGGTATCTTTACCTACCTACTTAGTTAGTACCTGCGTACCTATCTTCATACATTTTAATATAATTTTATTTTTGGGATGTTGATAAAAATAACAGGCGCATTTAATGACTCATAGGAATTGTGATGTATGGAAAAATATTCGGTTTTAAAATTGTGGTCGTATTTGTGGTTTTATTTAAGAAAAATAAAAATAATAATAATCAGATTCCCAGGAAGTGTCTGATGAATACTTAAGCATTACCTATTTTTCTGGTACCTATAGCGTCGGTTCATGAATAATTTTTAAATTGAAATTTTTTTACAAAGTTCTAAGAATGTTAAAAAAGCAAAATAATAGTTTGTAGGTTAGGTACCTGAAAAAAAAGGTAAGCGGAAATTGAAAAGTTTTGGAAAGATTTTCACTGTGACTTTTCAAGATTCTGTGATGGTTAATTTTTTTACTATGCTCAATGTGCAAAAACAAATCGAAAAAACTCAATTATACATATTTCTACTGTTTATTAGGTATTTACTAGTAATTAAATACAAATACTTACATATATGCTAATTATGTCGAAAGATTGTATTTTTATGTAGGCTCTAAATACAAGACATAACGTCATCATTGCATTTGCATCGAAATGTCATTAAGAACATTAGTTTTTTGCTGATTAGCAATAGAAATGAGTAATTTATCATTATTATGCTGGGTGATCTCTTCTTTTCTCGTTTTGTTCATAATGCATATCTTAATTTTTGGCGTGGTCCAACTTCATCTATAAGTCTTACTGACGTCGGTGTTAGACCCCTTATGATAGTCACTTCCTCATAGACGGAGTTTGGTGATTTGGTTTGGAAGGGTCAAGTCCGCAGGATATTAAACTGAAAAAACAGAATGAGTATTTAAATTTTAGCTATTTATAAATGTTAGGAGGGGAGTTGTTTAAAAGCTCAATTTTTGAATTGGAATAGAAAGGTACGGTTGCCCGAACAAAAAGAGGGTGAAATTTTGAAAAAAAATCAGATTTTCAACTGAAAAAAGGTATATTTTTCGGAGTTTTAGTTTTAATTTTGTAGGTTTTACAAAATAAATCAGATTTCAATATTTTCATCAACTTTCATGATGTTTAGAACATTTTTGAAAAATTTGGTCAGTTCCAAAAAATTTTTAGTCTTTGGTTAGATATTTATCATGCAAAGAAAACCTTTTTGAGTGGAGGGAGGGAGGCTAATTCAATACCTGAGAGGTCTGAGCTCCCCCCCCCCATCTGTCCATGCACTTCCTGTACAGCTGAATTTTTTGGTGATTTCGAGCAAATTGTCCAAAAAAACTGGTTCACAACCAGTAATCAGAAGTCTCCAAAAAATTGATGCTGCATTTAATCTTAAATTTCTTTCCTGTTTGGTGTTGGAAAGAAGTTAAACTTTGAGGAATAAATAAATTTCTCAACTTTTTCGAGTCATTGCCATCCTATTCTCTTTTAGGTAAAAAAATCTGACAGGATAAAATATGACTCATTTTTAAAGCTCAATAACCTACTGCTAAAATTTTTTCGTCTCAATTTTTTGAAAATTTATCCTTTTTAAAAGCACTTACGCGATAAGATAGCGAAATCCACCCTTTAACTAATTGGGATGAAACTTGCCCAAAATGTTAGTTTTGATATAAAATCATTCCAAAAAAATGTTTGGCCCATTCTCTCCCTCCCATCACAACCTGAGTTACAAGACCATATATGTTCAAAATTAAATATTCAACTCAAAGTGTATCACTCCTATGAGTCGAGTAAGATTCGAAAATACGTTTCTTTTTTAATTTTTATTCTAACAATCTATTCGCAGTTGATAACATGCGTACGATATTTTTACGAAACAGAACCACTTGAAGGAGTTTGAATGAAATGGAGAAGTAAATAAGTTATTGGAAAAAGAAAGTGGTTTAGAAGCTCCAGTGAATAAGAAAACCCAATCTCTTCATTTATTTGAACATTCGGAACAATTCACAATATAGCGCGTTCATGTAGAATTTACTTCCACGTGCAGCTCGTGGAAAAAATGAATACTCGTTCAGAGGTTCCATTTTATCAAACTCGATAACTTCGCAGTGTATACCATACGTATTTTACGTTCAGAAATCTAAAATTGTCATTTTCATGCGTTTCTAAGTACGTTGCACAATATTTCAATTTTTACTGAAATATTAACCTTCGAAGGTCAAAACGTGACAAAAAAAGTAACAAAAAGCACGGTTTTTATGAATTTTCAATTTTTTTGAACGTGTTGCACCGCCCTTCGGGCACCTCAAAAAAATATATGTTATACTTGAGGTATGACTAAACTTTTAAAAATAATTCCAGCCATGACTTCCGCTCCAATTTTTTTTTCTAATTACAAAATTTTTAAACCCCCGCCCCCCATCGTGAAACCCCTCTAAATACACAAAAAAAATTCTCACACATACACCTACTTAACAAGTATTTTATGTAAAAGTTTCAATCTTTTTGGACCACCTCCTCCCCCCCCCCTCAGAAATAGAAAATATGGGATTTTGAGCATATATGGCCTTGTAAATTTTGGTTGGGGTGGGGAGAATAGGCCAAAAAATTTTTGTGGTGGTAGTGTATCAAAACTAACATTTTGGGTAAGTTTTATCTAGGGCGGATTTCATTATCTTATCATAGAAGAACCTTTGATCAACTGTTTTCCACAATTAGTTTTTGATACTTTCTTAAAAAAAATTGAAATATAAAAAAATTCAAAGTGTAGGTGTAAGACTTGAAAATTGATTTTTTTTCTACTTTGGAGTGGAATCGTAGTGTACCTTGAAAATATTGAGAAATTCTTTGTTTTCTAAAAGTTTAACTCGTCTTAGGTGCCACATAGAAGAAAAAAAAACTGTAGAATAAAAAATAATCTGTGTTGGAAATTGTAATATTTTTATTTAAAACATTTTTTTCATAATTTCATTGCTTTGGAAAGCTTTGGCAACTGTTTAAGAACCACTGAACCGGTTTCAAAACTGCAAAATTCAAAAGAACAGCCCTAATACGTACTATTTAGAAACTGAATCGAAACATATCTTTATTATTTGATTTTCTAGAGGGAAAAAAACGTTCTATAACTTTTCGAACATCCTATTTGTAATTTGAAAAAAAAAAAACTACCTGTATAGGAAGCTTATTGGAACCATTTCACGAAATAGTAAAATTATTTGAGTTCTAAAAAAGAGGGATGTAATTTCGCGATCTCTTCAAATTTTTGAGAATTGAAATGCTCATAATTTTCATCTCAGTGAGATGGATACATGGGTTTTGAGGCATTGAAAATAGCAAACTTTTCTCTTCCAATAATATCAACTTAATCGATGTGTCGTGCGAACAAATTTTTGAATAATTCAATAAAAATGATAGAAATTGAAGGTTTTAGTGTACATTTTTCGAATGATTTTAGCAACTGCTCATTTCTTCGTACTGCTATTACAAAAACTAACTACACCATGGCAATTTCTCTCTTCCTTCGAATAAATTCCAAATCTTTACCTGTTTTGGTTCCCAAGCGGCATTCGCTTGGAAAGCTTATACGAAATTGGAGAAAAAAATTATTAAAATCAGACGTGCTCAGCCCCTGCGGCTGTGTGGCTAGACTAACATACATACATAGACTTGTTATGTGTTGCCCAGTCACCGATTGAAATACTTTACTTTTACCTTGAAACACCCTGTATAGGTAATCAATTTTATACGCACAAGATATAAAGTTGAAATTACGCTTATTTTTTCTTGGATTTCTAAAATAAACACCAACTATACCAACTTTTGTTGCCCATTTTTGAAAATTTAATTGAAGCTTGAAATCGGAACATGGTTTCAAAATTTAGTTTCTGTAATTGAAAATAAGTGGAAAATTAAAAAATAAGAAGAAACCAAACATCTATTGCATACCAAAAATATCTTAAAATTCCTAAATATGAATGCAGTGAATAGATGAAGCATGAAAATTGAGCGAAAGAAGCTTTAGAAAATCCTTAGGATGTTTTTTCCCATAGAGATCAATTTTGAAAATTGGTGTTATGATATTGATGAGTTCTGGCTCAAAAAAATACCTACTTGTCATGTTGCCCATTGATTTCTTGGTTAAAAAATAATGCTGAAAATTATGGAAGAGAAAACAAAAACTTGAAATACTTAAATTATATATTATTTAAAGATTTTTTCTGCCGAAAGAATACTTTCTCATTTCTCGGTAAGATAAGGTAGGCCTTCGTTGCGAAGGGTATTGAAATTTTATTTTGTTCAATAATTTGATTGAAAGTTGAAAAAGGAGTCGTTTTTTTTTGTTGTTAGGATGCACTAAATTGTTTTATAATCTTGAGCTTGAGATTTGACGTCCATTAACTACCTCTCAATCAACTTTATTATATCTTTCTTTACAATATATTTGTGGTGATTTTTTTTTATCTATTCAGAAAAGAAAACATAATGAATAAATTTTCTGTTTCACTAATTCATATTGTGTATCTTCTACCTGTTGCAGGATGGCGGTCTCCCTAGAAACTGTAAACGTATTGAGATTATTTTCATCGACGACTACCTTCTTTTATCTAATAATACCAGCTATCACGTTATGGTACATTTACTTCCGAATTAGCCGAAGACGTTTGTACGAATTAATGTCAAAAATCGATGGCCCTAGCGGATTACCACTGTTTGGCAACGCACTAGAATTCATCGGCGATCCTCACAGTAAGTTTGCGTGTGATAGCTATATTAAAACGCTTCTTTACAATTAAATCCGATCAATACAAAGAATACTTTTGTATGCAAATTACATAAGTACATTTCTAAGGAATTTTTCAATTCAAGTTTAATTTTCTTCTATCTGAGTATGCTACATGCATATTCGAACTACGAAAAAGGTAACCTTGAATATTTCAAAGTGTCGTCGTGACTGCGGAAAATTACCTATGTATTATTTACATATGCTAATGTTTAATAAAACAAAGCGATCATGAATTAGGATTAAATCAACGCGATTTAATTAATTTTTCATTTTCTTTTACCTATGTTTCAGCTACGTTCAAAATTTTCTACGAAAGAAGCTTCGAATTTGATTTTGGTAAACCGATTAAATTATGGATTGGACCTAGAGTTGTAGTTTTCTTGACCGATCCTCGTGATATTGAGGTAATTTTTGTTTCAATTTTTGACGCTGATTTTTTTACGCATTAGACACTGAAACAGAGTTCATTAATTTGGACTGTTCAGCTTTCTAAGGTCCAAGTACTGTACAAGAATCGTTTTTGATCACTGTATGAAATTTGCTTCATGTATTGCTCAGCACTTCGTGAAATAATCGTTCATTATCGTCATCATACTCGCATTCGTATTTTAAAAGTTGAAACTCATCACATTAATTAGTAATTTTTGTGACCTTCTTCCTTCTGGTTGTTTTTATACAGTTTTTATACCAGTGTTCAGAAAAAAGGCTATAGCAAGGCATAGGTTTCGGTATTCTAATTTTTTTTTCTCCACAAATCTCCAACCAATTTTTTTCAAACTTTGTATGAAGCTGAAAGTACCTAAAGATAGTGTTGTGGAATTTTTTCAGATTTTTCAAACCTTTAGTATGATGTTAAAATGGGCTTTAAAAACTTTCAGGAACTTGTAAGTGACCATTTTACAGCTGTAATCTAGAAAACAAAATTTCGAGTTATTAGAAGTATTTTACACCATCATATTTTTTTCAAATTTTTCAGAGCTTTGGTCCCCTCTACAGCCCTTAAAATGGTTTTATATTTAATATACAAAAAAAAGGTATTTTAAGGCTGTAGGGGGGGGGGGGGGTTAACCACTTGAAAAAAGTACGGAAGGTGTAAAATACTCTTAATAATTTGAGGAATTTTTTAGAATTCCCATCTGTAAAATGTGGGCCTACAAGACCCCTCAAAGCTTTCAAAGCCCATTTCAAGGTCATACTACAATTTCGAAAAATTTGAAAAAAAAATTCCACAACACTGGCCCTAAATTCCTTCGCTCTCATACCAAATTTTTGAAAAAATTGGTCGAAAATTCGTGGAGAAAAAAAATTATTGTAAAACACTCCCAATGTTCATTTTTTTACTGCCCCCCTCCCCCGTGACGAGATAAAAAAAATCGCGAATACGTTTAAAAATCATCGTTTACCAATGTCTTAGTAGTCTTTTGAAAAATTTGAATTCTGAAACTCGAAGGCAAATCGTCCTCCTTACTCTGCTGTAGCTTTTCGGGCACTGCTTGAGAAAATTTCAAGTTGCCACCTCTGACTAGGTTCGAATGTATTTTACAGCATAGGCAACTTATTCAACACGCATGTCGTAATTGTTGAGAGTTATGGTATTTCGTAGGATATTAAATAGAGGGTTATTTCACTCTATGGGGGGTAATCTTATAAAGATTATGCTGTAATTTCTTTTTTTTTTTTTTTTTTCTCCAAACAATACGAAACCTTTTTATGGAATAGACCTAAATAAGATCGGAGCTGAAAATAAAACCGTTGATAAAATTATCTCTCTCGATTAGGATAACGTTAATTAATTAATTATCCTTGCTGATTCACGAATCAGTCTCCGTTAGTGTTATCGAGCCGACGACAAATTAATCATCTATTTGGGTAAATTATTTTTCGACACGATTGTCGGGTCGTGTCGTGTCGCGCCGTCTACATCAAAAAAAAAAAAGCGAAAGTAATACACGTAACGGGCGAATGAAAAATATATTCGAACGGTGCGCGATGACGTTGGCGTGTGTCGTGTAAAGAGCTTTCGTAAGTACGAATTTGTCTCTACAAGGAAGCGTATAAATTTTACAGGTGATCTTGGGCAGCCACGTGCACATAGATAAATCTCCAGATTACAGATTGTTCGAACCGTGGCTCGGAGATGGTCTGTTGATTAGTACCGGAGAGAAATGGAGAGCGCACCGGAAACTAATCGCTCCTACTTTCCACTTGAATGTATTGAAATCTTTTATCAGTATTTTCAATAAAAATAGCAAAGCTATTGTTGAAAAAATGAGGAAACTTGGCAATGAAGAATTTGATGTACACGAATATATGGGAGAAGCTACCGTCGAAATTTTATTAGGTAAGAAATGCATCAGCTTCAGCTAGTGAAATAAAACTATTGCTAAATTAATTGAAGTACTTTTTTAGCCTGGTTTTCCCTGCTATATTGTGTAAGGAAGCCAGGTTTTTACAGTCATCGACCTATGGTGGATGGGGGGGGGGGAGATGTGAACAAAATTCGTTTTGGGGTCTTAGAAGGTCATTACAACCGTTTTTGGCCACGTCAGATATTTATTTTTATTTTTATTTAATTTTTTTTACCGAAAATACAAATTATTCGCTTAGCTTGATACTGACCAAAATCCATCAAATATGGGAAAAATACTTATATTTGGAGCAGATTTGATATTATGGATTGGGGTTGACCTCGGGTAAAAATTCAGTCATGTCCAAATTTGAGGGAGGGGGTGCTGAGGGGCTAAAATCGTAAAAATTGTTTATTTTTGAGCCAGTAGATAGACAGTCCGAAGTTGCATAACATATTCGAAAATGACTCTCCTACATCAATAAGAAGGGGAAATGTGGGGGTTTCCCTCTTTTTGATCTTGAAAAAGGCAGTTCCTTCCCTATTTCCCCTTCAGATTGTGCTACGAAGTTGAAATTTAGTATGCAGACGTTTTAAAGGTAACAGATGTGCTTTTTTGTGGTTTCGACCTTTCAGCCTCATTGCACCCCCTCATAGCCGTAAAAATGTGGTCATTTGGTTGGTTTTTCTTCTTCTGTGAGTTTGTTCCTCGCATAAGTTCGTTCCAAATTGAGCTAAAAAGTTGAAATTTAGTATGCAAATTTAGTGTAGGTCTTAGATTTTTCTTTTGGGGGTTTCGACTTTTCAGCATCATTTCACCCCCTCCCTCTCCTCTACCTCCCCGAAAAAGTAATTTTTTGGTCACTTTTTTCATTACAAGTTACCCAAGCAAAGCGAGGGTTTGCGAGCTGTCGTTTATTTTTTTGTACATTAATTTAGCATGTAGTATTAGCGGGGGCACTTTAAAATCACCTTCTACTCTTACCACTGATTACATTTTTTCGATCCACATAAATTCAATTTTTTTTTTTTGCTGTAGAAACTGCGATGGGTGTTGATAAACGAACACAGGATAGAGAAGCCAGCGAATATGTTATTTCTGTCATGAAGTGAGTAATATTTAGATATTCCCTGCATCCCCCCCCCCTCTTTCTAAAAAATATAATATTTACTCATTATTTATCGTACTCGGTAGAATGTGTGATATTTTACACATGAGACATAGGCAAATCTGGTTCAGACCTGAAGTGATTTTCCAATTTACTAAATACGCCAAGGCTCAGGAAAGATTTTTAAACATCATCCACGGTTTAACCAACAAAGTAATAATCATTTTAAATGCGTATTCGAAAATTAAAAACTCAAAAAGGACTTCATTATTTCGATTATTTTTATCGGGCAGGTTCTACAAGTGAAAAAAACCAAATACGAACAAAAGAAGAAATTATTATTAGAAAATGAACCGGAATTTAGTATCGAAGAAAATTCAGAATTTTCGAAGCCTGAAAAAGCCGAAGTTAAAATCGAAGATATCAAAAGCAATAAACCAGATGAACCGGTTATTGGACATTCGTACGGACAAGCTGCCGGATTAAAGGACGATTTAGACGTCGATGACGATATCGGTACGAATAGAAATATTTTTCAAGTATGATTTTTATATTTTTCTGCATCGTTTACGATATGTTTAGGTGAAAAGAAACGTCAAGCTTTCTTGGACTTGTTGATTGAAAGTGCCGAAAATGGTGTCGTGTTGACTGATAAGGAAGTCAGAGAACAAGTAGATACGATTATGTTCGAGGTGAGCGAATTAAATTTCAATGCGATTGTGTGCAATTTAGCTCTTTTCACGTGACGTATCCGTATTTATGGTGCAGCAATAATTTGATTAATTTTTACCATATTTAGGGTCACGATACCACAGCCGCTGGCAGCAGTTTCTTCTTGTGCTTGATGGGTACTCGTCCGGATATCCAAGTAAGTTCAATAAATAAATTAATTCGAATTAAGATTGGAAAGTTTTAATTAAACGATCGATGTTTTGCAGAAAAAAGTTGTGGAAGAATTGAATGGTATTTTCAAGGGATCAGATCGTCCTTGCACTTTCCAAGATACCTTGGAAATGAAATATTTGGAACGTTGTATTATGGAAACTCTTCGTATGTATCCTCCGGTACCTATGATTGCCAGACAAATCAAGGAAGAAGTTTTATTACGTAAGTTTCGTGTCTTGTAAGTGATCTTAAATTGTAGCTGTTCTCAATGAATAGTGTAGTCGAATTGCTGCAATAAAAAAACTTTCGCTCGCACCCAATATAAAGAGCAATTTGATGACCGACTCTTAATCCAGAGTGTATTCAGATAAAAATAAGCTTCGGTGCTATTTTTTCTAGCTTTTCCTCCTCCGAGGATCCATTCTCTCTGGGAAATTCAAATTTCATCTTTTCTGTTGGTTTGTACAAAAAAAATTTTCAAGTAAAAATTTCTTTTTAAAAGAGTTTCTTCATTTTTAGTTATTACAAAAATTGCATTTGGAGTAACCTTTGCGCCACAATTCTCAAAAATGTATGCAGTAAAATGCTTAAAATCAAGTTATTCTCGTTTATTATAAAAATATCAAATATAGCACAAAACTAGCCATCATAAAAAGTATTTATAATAAAATCTCAACATTTAACATGTTAACCGTAACACCCTCACCTCTAATCCCTTCCCCTTTGAACCCCTCCTCCATATATTAACGTTCAAAACAAGTGATTCGACCCTGTCTGCAAATGAAAAAATTCATCATGGAACATGTTTGGGGTCTTTAGAAATATTTTCAAGGGCAAAAACCACTCCTCATTCCAACCCCTTCCCCTCCCATGCCTCAGTTTTCCTTGACTTGTGCTTATTAATACACAATTGTTCGACTTGCTTGGTGAATTTTCAAAAAACAATTTTAAACTAAAACAACAGATACAAGAGGAGGGGGTGCTCGTAAATACCCTCTTTATGCGAGAATTTGAAATGAATTTCAAATTTTTGATTTTTTGGAGGATTCAGGCGAAAAAATTACATTTCCAAAGTTTTAATAAAATGAATTTAGTAAAAAGTGTGTAGATGGTGATGATTTAACCTGTTGAACGTAAATCTGAGGGTAGTTGCGCTTGAAAATATTTCTAAAGACCCCAAACATATTCCATGATGAATTTTTTCAATTTGTAGACATGATCGAATCATTTATTTTGAACGTTTGTATGAGAAGGAAGGTTTGGTGGGGGGGGATAAGGAGTGGAAATATTGCGGTCATTATGTTAGATGTAAAATTTTATCTACATACATTAGCTTTGTGATTATTAGTTTCGTGCTATGTTTGATATTATTTTTTAATAAACGAGAATAACTTGATTTTGAACATTTCGATAAATACATTTCTGAGATTTGGGGCACAAAGGTTGCTACAAATGCGATTATTCTAATAACCAAAAATGTAGCGAATCCTTCAAGAAGAAACTTTTATTTGAAAATTTTTTTTGTGCAACCGATAGAAAAGGTGATAAGTGCATTTCTAAGGAAGAGGGGTGGATCCTCAGGGGAAGAGGTACTAGAAAAATTGGCTCACAAGCTTATTTTCGCCTAAATACATTCTAGATTAAGAATCGGCCATCAAATTACTTTTTACATGCTCAAATAATTTATCAACGTTTCCCTCGTCGAAAAAAAAATTTAAGAAGTAAAATTTAAAAATATTTTACTCATATTCGTATTATGTGTAAAATTTTAATATATTTTAATAGGTCGCACTTATAACTTATTTTGATAACATCCTTCCCTCCTCCCCCCTTCCTCCTCAATTCAACAATACCATACCAAAGTAAAAATTTTACAAAAAATTGAAAAAATCTAAATTGTTTATTTTTCAGCGTCCACCAACGCCATCCTCCCAGCCGATTGTACCATCATCATTGGACCTTTCAAATTACACCGCAATCCGAATATTTACCCAAATCCCGAAGAATTCAACCCGGATAACTTCTTACCAGAGAAATCGGCGAATCGTCATTATTACCCGTATATTCCGTTCAGCGCTGGACCACGAAGCTGCGTCGGTAAGTGAATAAACGTATTATGTAATTTTTATGGTTTAAATTTGTATACTTACTTAATACGCCTATTAACATACGCGGTAAATACGAGTAAAATGCTGATTGTACCGAAGAGTACTCTCGAACAATATAACACACTGCGATAGCTTCAAGGTGATGGCATAAATTAGTTGGCATAAAAAGTATACATTATTTGCTCATCAATATTGTTTTCTTTTTCGATGGTATTTTTATGATGGAAAACAGGACGTAAATACGCCATGTTGAAATTGAAAATTTTACTGTCAACCATCTTGCGTAATTTCCACGTACGAACGCTGAAAGGTCAAAGCGAATGGCAACTTCAAGCTGATATTATTTTGAAAAGAACTGACGGTTTTAGAATTGTTTTAGAACCGAGAAACAAAGCCAAAGTAGCAGTGTAAAAAAAAACAAAAAACAAATGGTAAAAGATCGTGGTAAAAATTACCAGTACAAATATTTTCCAGTCATCAGCATTATCGTTGTTTATTTATACTCGTAGTCACTTTATACGTACTGTATATGTTTATATGTGTGCATTCTTCTAAAAAATATACCTATATTAATTTGTTATGCGATAAATTATAAATCATAAAATATTTTCGTCCGGCGACCCAGGGTTTTTATATTAGATTACGAGGAATAAGTCGTACCCCCGAATACTTCCTTTTTGAAGGTATTGTGCAATATCATTGGCTGGAAAATTAAAAAAAAATAAAAAAATTGCACTTCGAGTAAGAAAATGAACTTATGTGGAGATCTGTGATCAGCTTTTTATTACAGTGTTATAAATTTCAGTTTTTTATTGCAGTTAAATAAACTACATTAAAGTAAAAAATATAATTTAATCAGATTCTACTTAATGCTATAAATTCTATAAATGCAGTTTAATCTAAATACGAACTACAAATTATAAAAGCATTGTCGATGAAAATTTTCTAAAAATTAAAAAACTTAAAAAAAATTGCATTTTCTTACTTCTATAAGTATTTTAATTCACTTACTATTACGTGCCTACTTAATTACGTAAGGTATTATTATTTTTACGAAGTAAGGACTGGGTGTAAATAAACGTGTTTTTCTATTGTTTTAACTCTCCTCCATCAAGAGAAGTCAAACTTGCAATTATTATTTTCAAAGTTATCAATTATTTTTAATCGAACCTGCTTCAAGTGGCGTTCTGCAGTTTGAGGACATATTCGACGGTATGCAAATAAGTAGAAATATTGTATATTCCATATAAATGCAAATAAGTAGAGGTATATCATTTAAGCAATTTTTTGGTCTTTCTACTTCAGAAAAAAAATAACATTTATGCTTCCTACTTATTCAGTTGTCAGAAAGGGTCAAGGTAAAATATTGTTTGGTAATTTTAATTGCACTTTAAACTGCGACATAGCATTCAAAATCATCAGAGTGAAATGTAAATTTAGTCATTATATAATGGTTGACTTGTATGTATTTTATGCAGAATGTTTCTTCGTTTTGACGGGTCAGATGACCTTCGATGTTGAAAAAAAAAAAGTCATTTCTTTACTTTCCAATAGTAAGTACCTACCGGAGTGGATCGTTTTTAGATTTTTCTTGAAAATGGGAACATGATAGGGCACAATAGTTGTAAAATAAACTCGAATGAATGTGGTAAAAAATTCAATTCGGCTCCCTCACATAGCAATTTCAATCCGACACTTTTAGTAATTAAAACTTGAAAAAAAAAAAAGATTTGAAAAAAATGTTATCAGAAATAGCTGTAATAGAACTATTTTTTTTTAACTGAATAAACCGTTTCAGATGATTTATCGGTTCATAATATTGATAACCTCTGCATTTGATGTGACAAGTTCTCTGAATTTTTTTTTCCAATTTTTTATTAGTTTTTTTTTTTTGAATATACTGGAATGGTTTCACGAGAAAAATGAATTTTTCATATGGTCTCAAAATGGAGGGTTAAATGATCTTTTTAGCTAAAAATAAGCGTGAAGCTGTTTCAGGTAATTTTTTTACCCGAATTTCTATCGACCCACAAAGGAGGGAGGATATCAATAAAATTCATTTTGAGGTCCTAGAAGACCAGCGAGCCCCTTTTTGGCGATATCAGACATTTATTTTTATTTTGGTTTTTTTGCCTCGAAGACTAAAATCATAATTATTCTCTATTCGATACTGACCAAAATCGCTCCAATTCGGTCAATAGATTCAGTTTGACTGTAGATTAGATTTATTTGAGTGGGGCTGAACTTGGGTCAAAATTCAATTTTGTCTAAATTTAAAAAGAGGAGGTTGGTACTAGGAGGCAAAAATGGCAACAATTGTTGCTTTTTGAGCCGACCGATGGAGAATTCAAAGGATCATAATACATCCAAAAATCAGCCTCTTAGGTCAATTAGGAGGAGAGATATGAGTGATTTTCTCCTTTTTGACCTTGAACATGCTGTTCCTCCCCTATCTCCCCTTCAAATTCAGTTAGTTAGTTAAATTTTGTATGTAGTTTTAGTAGAGACCATAGCTTTGCATTTTGGAGATTTAGACTTTTCAGCCTAATTGTGCCTCCTTGCAGTTCCAAAATGTGTTTTTTTTTGGCTAGTTTTCTTATTTTTTTGAGTTTGTTCCTTGCATAATTCCCTTAAAAATTGAGCTAAGAAGTCAAAATTTGGTATGCAGATTTAGTATAGCTTCTGAATGTGCTCTTTATCGGGTTCAACTATTCATTTCAATATCTACCTGTACCATCACCACTGTTCAATAAAAAACATCCCAGAGAACGCCTTTTTTATTCCACGAGTGAGTAATTCCAATACCTTCTTTTTGTTATAAAAAATTGGGCTCAAGAAGCATCGCATTTTATGCTTATTTTTTGAATTTTCATTAAGTTTCGTATCATTGTACTGCTGGTTTGAAATTTATTTCAAGGGACTGGGAGCTTAAATTTTCATCACATTCGGTTGAGCTCATTTTGCTACCTTCATATCATATTACCTTTTGATTTCGGGTACAAAAAAAATCTAAAAATGACTACTCTTGGTACCTAATTCCTGCTTGCATAATAACATCAAAATTAAGGTGAAGTGAAACGAAAATCATTTGTTCCTTGAATTCTGACCCAACTCAGGTGGGTAGTTGACTTCCTGTAAAAAAACATTTTACAAAACTTTACGTTCTTAGCTCAAAGGTAGCGGATCAATGGGCTCTCAAAGTTGAATAATTTTCAGATAGGATCCTACTTACAATGCTGAAGAAATACGATTTTAGCTTCTGCGTATGCTCGGCACAATTTTGGTTCAATAGAGACCACTTTTGATTTTCTACCAGGTGATTGAAAAGTTATTACACGTTGTAAAAAAATCGAAATTTTGAAATGGCATAAAAGAGCCTATCATTTGAATTTTTCGAATAAAATTGTAAATTTTTTCTCACATCAAAAGTGGGTCAACAAATTGGGAAAGGAGTGCTTTTCGACTAATTCGGGCACGCTGAACATGAATCCGATGTTTGTTTTTCGTTCACACCTCTCGTTCGTATTTTGACTCTTTACCCCTGGTACATCTGGGCTCACAATTACGCAATTACTTACGTCTGTCAAAATTTCGATGACGTAATCTGATACAGGATTTTATGCTGAACAACTTAACCTCTATCCATTTTCAACGTATCGGCCATTGTTACGGAGAAACCCGCACTTTTGAGCATTTTTTGAATTTTTTGAAAAACATCTAACTGCTTTGAAAAATTGAAAAAAAATTCTAAAAATTATTCTCGTGAAGATTTATATTTTGAAGAAAAAAAAATCTACGTTTGTTGGGTCCTCGACTGCAGCAATTCAAAGTGTTCTTTTGTGAATTTCTACCTTAGTAAAAGGTGAGAATTTTTGAAAAAATTGGTATTGTTAGGTCCATCTTTACTCTTGAAATTTGGATTAAAATCGCAGAGTTTTCTGGTATATTTTGTTTTAATCGTATTGTTTTGAGGTTTGTGCAGTGAAACAGGGAGTGTTTAACAGTAATTTCTTCTGTATTGCAGAACTGACAATTTGGTTTGGGAGTTTTTAGGATCAGGTAGTTATGTGTGAGTTTGGTGTGTCCTATGCGAAGTCGGGTGATAATTATTT
>FIZR01012787.1:0-20262 GCA_900060175.1 Ferrisia virgata
TGGTAAATTTTTAAAAATTAGTTGATGAATTTTTTGCTTACCCCCCCCCCCCCCTCCAGAGCATATCACTTCGGAAGGCCACTGTGAGCCATTTTACTCCATATAAAACCACATCAAAATTCGAAAAATCTGCTAAAATTAAACATTTCTGTACAGGTTTTTGAGATTTCCGACAGTTGCGCAACCGAGTTCGCTAAAAATTAATACGTTAGGTAAATCTACGTTAAATAACACGTTTTTGGGATATTTATAAAAAGTAGTCGAACTTCGCTATCAGGTTTTTTTTACAGTTGAAAATTTCAAATGGCCAAACCACGAGAAAGAGTGCATCAAAATTGATCGCAAAACTATCGTAAATACATCTCTATGAGATGTAACTTTGTGCCAGAGAACAGAAAATTTTGTTTGCTTCCGTTGAAATTAAAAATTATTAAAAATAATGCAATAAAATGACCATAACTCCGAAAGGAAGCGAGGATCAAAATTTTTTCCAGAATTTTTTTACATCTAGGTACACCATCTGGGGGTATTAGATCGAGAATCGGGGCTGTGTACAAAATCACCCCTAATCCGGCTATACCATTAGATATTTTATTAAAAATCGCAGGAGCAAAGTTTACGATTAGAAACCAATAAAGTTAAATATTTAACGTCCATCTTCCGGTATATTTTTCGAATTGAAAAATTGGTAAAATTGATTCCTAACGTTTGAAAATTACTTAAGTTTCAAAATAATTTTTTTCAAATTTTAAGTAGGTGTTTCTGCTAAAAAAAAAAAGAATTTTGCAACGTTAATTGTAAAAAAACTATTGGGTCGTACTTTTTCTTCAAAGCATCATTTCCGCTTGCTTACAAACTGGAATATAAAAAATTAAAAATAATATTACTTCTGAATAGACAGGTAGGTCAACATTTTCAATTCGTAGTAGGCGTTTTGCAAGATTTTAAAATACCGGAAATTAGCAACGAGAGATAGAATAGCATCTTAGCAACATGGTCGTCATCGTCGGTAACATCAGTTTTAATCACCTACGCGAGAGGAGCAATGGAGCATATTTATCTTTCCTTTAATCGCGAGTGGTATGTAAGAGGTACAGTCTGTCTAGTGCAGGTAATTCAAATTTTATCCAGTTGAGTGATACTTACGAAAATGTTGCAAGTTCAGGATTCGTTTTTTTTTTTTTTTTTTTTTTTTTTTTTTTAAAAAAGCTAAAATTTAAAAAAAAAAAATTTTTTTTTTTTTTTTTTTTTTTTTTCATTTTAAAAAAGCTATAAGTTTAAGAAAACATAATTTTTTCTTTTATTGTACACGATGCCTACCACCAACTTAATAATAATTGATATCACATGCGGGTAAATCATCGATTTTCACAATACTGTAAGTACACTTACAACACTAAAAACGAAAATTAAATAAAGCACAAAACCTCGTGTTCCAAATGTGAAGGTTGCAACATACTACGACCACATATTACACTTTGAGCAAACACTTGAAATTACCCATCGAAATTAGACTTCCCTCGGTCCAACGAAAAAAATAAATAAAATGGTCCCGAGAGTGTCTTAAAAAGAGTAATTACGAATCGTGAAGCAAATTTAACGAGCATTTCAACCCGCACCGCGAGTACCCCGGTATACAATGAATCTTTTTCATTGCTTATATTAAGCTTTCGTCGAGAGCTCACCGCTTCCTATGTAGTAGAGTCTGATTCTGACATACGTAGCCGAATACGACACAATAATTTTCCTATTCGAGTCATTTTTACGATACATCTGCTCTAATCTCAAGTGTGATTTGTTTACTTTGGTGTGATAAAATTTCGCAAGCGTTGATATGGGGATGTGTTATTAGGAAAACGTATGTAGCATTTTTAAAAGCAATCTAGATCCGCCTCTACTTGCATGAATAAAGAAAAAGCACAATGGGAAATGGATTGTGACTGGTAGGTGGGAAAGTAGATAGGTATAGGTATACCTATCGTAAGAGAATATTTATTTTTGTTACAATGATTCGTACATGAGAGAAGAATCTTTTTTTTATTTAGTTCAAGATTTTAAGATGTATCGACCGTCTATATGGGGCTTAAATTTAAAATGGTGCCCACAGTTGAGATAAGCCAATCAGCCCTTTATTCCGCCGATTTTGAAAATTTATTTTTATCATCAAAAAAATTTTCCAGCATAAGAAATTGCTCGATTAAAATAAAGTATCTCAATGGGTTACTTTTAGTGCCGATTTTTTTTTTAATTATAGAAATATGAAAATCGTTTAATTTATGGGATCCCATATCAGTTCAGTAGTACGAGGAGAGTAAGTAGATATCCAGTGTCGTAGCGAACAACGGGGGGAGGGGGGGTGAACAGACTTATTCTTTCAATTTTCGCAATTTTTTCACCCATATTTGAAATAACGAATACATTGAAGTAGCCAGGAATTTTTACTGGGGTAGGAGATTGGCAAATTTTTCCCTAGCAGCATATTGCCTGTTGGAAATATCTAGGTAGTTTTTGGTGGAACAAGAGTAGACGAAAAGTGATACAATTTATAGGTCTCTAAAATATAATTAATAACTTTCGATTTGCTTTTGATAGTAAATTTCAGTAAACTTTCTGTACGATTGGTCTTTGAACATATTGCTGGCTAGTAACATGAATTTTTTTACATTCAAGTTACTTCCTTTTTGTTGGAAGTTTTTTTGCTAGATTATAACTTACTACGAAATCCTGCATGAAATTTACCCACACCAAAACTGCCAAAATATATACAACAAATAATAAATGAAGTAAACAGTACAGCTAGATTAGACTTACGTGCATACCCGAGCGAAGTGAGGGCAAAATTTTGAAAAAAACAGGATTTTCTAATTATTAAAAAAAAAAAAAAAAAAAAACATATTTCGAAGTTTTATGAGGAAAAAGGAAACTTTCAGTTTTTACAATATTTTCGAGTTCAGTGACTACACCAAGCCTTCTGGAAAAGAAGAAATTTAAAGGGAAGCTATTTCTTAAAATATTGATGAAAAATACAACCCGAACGAAGCGAGAGCAAAAATTTAAAAAAAAAATGAACCGGAAAGCACCTAAATTTGTATTTTAAACGCTTATTTTCAATATTCTTAAAATTTATTGAACGCCAAATTTTCAATTTTTCCAAATACATGCATATCTTTCGATTTTTCTGAATGCCTTGAAATTTTTCCGAATAACTCGCAGCTTTTTTAATTTGAGGAGGGGGTGACTCCCCCCATACCCCTCTTTGCTACGGCCATGTAGATATCAGAGTGAGTAGCTGAAACATCAAAAATCAAATGTGGAACCCCGTCTAAATCTACATAACAAATTCTAACCCCCCCCCCCCTAGACGAAATCTGGAGGGAAAATATGCGAGAAACAAGCTTTTCTCGAGGTTAAAATGGAGAAAACCTCCATATTTCCTCTCCTACATAAAATTCTTCATCGATTGATTCAAAAATTAACCAATTATTCCATTTTAGCATTTCAGGACCATCTCCCTTAAATTTGAATACGACTAAACTTTGACCCAAGGTCAGGCATCCTTCATCATGCATATCGAATCAGCCGTTAATCCAAGCCAATTGCTTAAAATGACTAAATTTCGCCATTACAAGATGGAGCGAGTAAATGATTTTTGGTTTCGAAAAAAAAACTGTACTAAATCTGGACACCGAATTTCCACTTTCTAGTTCAATTTGGAGGGGAGTTATACGGGGAACAAATACAAAATATAAGAAAAACCGTTTTGAAAACCGGATTTTCAGGGCTTTGACGAGGTGCAACGGGTCTAAAAAGTCAAAACTTCTAAAATTCTTTGGTTCTTACTAAGTCTACAAGCCAAATTTCAACTTCCTAGCTCAATTTAGAGAGGGGAAAGGGAAGGAATAGCACTTTTCAGGGTCAAAAAGAGGAAAACCCCTCACATCTCCCTTCCTAATTGACCTAAGAAGCTGATTTTTAAATATGTTACACAACTTTGCATTCTCTATCGATTGATTTAAGAAAGAATAATTCTTGCTACTTTAATCACTCAGCGCCCCCTGCTTCAAATTTGGGTACAGCTGAATTTTGATCCGAGGTGATCCCCACTCCAGAATATCAAATGGCTTACTAATGGAAGCCTGTTTCCTAAATTTGTTGGATTTTGGTCTGTATCGAGCTGAGTAAATAATTTTTTAGTTAAAAAAAAAATAAAAACAAATATCTGACATGGTCAAAAATTGTTGCAATGGTTTTGTACAGCCCCAAAATGGATTTTGTTGATAACTCCCTCCCCCCTGATCCTCTGTAGGAAAAAATAACTCGGGTCGCGATTTTTTCTCGGTGGTCTAGTGAAAGAATCGCTGTGTTTTCGGCTTTAATCTTTCAGAGGGTAAGGAGGGGGATGGCTCTAATAATTTTCGAACAATCGCCATTTTTTGTCACGACAGCTGAACTTTGAAAGCTCATATTTCGAGATTTGTTAAAACTTACGATGAATCTGTTCGTGTGGTTTTGTAGGTAACTCAAAAAATATTTGGAATTGATGGTAAAAATTTTAAATGCTCAATGTTGAACTTTTGAAATAAAAGCTCGCCTTTTTATCGTGAGTAAAAAAGTTGCGAGCTGTTATCTAACATTCTGAAAAAATTACCACGAAATTACCTTTTCGTGATTCCTTTGATCAATTAATTTTCATTCTTCGGGCTCCAAACTAACCTTCAAATCACCAAAAATTTGAAATATGTGGATACAAGAGAATCTTATAAAAAAAAAGTAAGTTGACATTCGATCTCAGCGGTATCGAATTAGTAGAAATCGATATGCTACACGCTGTTTTAATCTTTTTTTACCTTTTTTCATTTTTATGATCACTAGAGAGTCACTCAGGAAATAAATTCAAAAAAAGTGAGTATTCAAGCACAATGGCCCCAAATCAGTAACAATCGGTATATTAGTTGGTTTTTAATTTTTTTGAATTTCGATTGCATTGAGGACACTTCTGAGAGAGTGGGTGTCGGTTTAAAAAATAAACCGATATTCAAATTTCAGCGTCTGTGAATCAGTAAAAATGGATGTCACTTCACTTTTTCTATTTTTTTGAATTTTGGGAAAAATTGGAACCCCTGTGCTACTAATGGGTTTTGAGATCCCATTTCGAAAATTAATTTGTTGAAACGAACATAAAAAGATACATTTGTGGTGATTTTTTTCAGAATTCTAAAAAGTAATTTTCAACCCTTATATTCATAATGAAAAGCTGAGCTTTTATCTCAAAAGTTTAACTCTGAGGTTTCAAAATTTTGATCATTAATTCCAAATCTCGTTTGAATTAACTTCAAAATCGCGCAAATAGATTTATCTTAACTACAATCAATCTTGAAGTGTGTGCCTTCAAATTTAAGCTGTTTGATAAAAAATCGGCCGCCGTTTCCCACTTCTATCCTCCTGAAAGGTCGATGCCGAAATGACGGTGACTTTTTCCTCTAGATTTCCATGAGGAATTCGTAAAGAAATTTTGAACGAAATTGAAAGGCTCAAGTTATATTTTGGATTGTTTTGACATGGAACGAGCCAACCATGAGGTTTAGGAAATTTACGATTTTTTTCACATTAAGAATGCTTATGACATTTTAATAGAAAAAAATTTAAATTTAAACTCGCGATACTTTTTGTACAAAAAGTTTCGCGTTGATTTTAGTCCTCAAGTGGAAATAAAAAACCAAGTACGAAGTGGCCCAAAATTTCGAAATCATCGTACTGGCGACATTCGTACTCCACACATTTCAATCGATATCATATAGTACGAGTATTAAGATTATGGAAACATCCTAGAGTCTGAATTTCCTGCTATAAAAGCGTATCTATGTCTCGACCGACGCGGAAGCGGACGGGTCGTCGTTGCAATTTTGGGGTAAATTTTTACTTTAGCAACTTTACGCGCCAAGTTTATCATTGGCGGTAGTTCAGTGAACGCAGTTTTTGACCTAAATACCGATCGATTATTAAATTTACGATTTCTTAGATTAAAATGAACGTAAAGGGGGAAAAAATTATTTGTAACTGCCGATTCGAAACACGCGGTTCGAATGCACAGTTACGCGTAAAACTTTATCGAAAAAAAAGTTGTCAATTCGGTGCAAACTTTCGCGACGATTCGGTTATTTTTCGAAAAACTTTATCGCATTATTTACCCAACGTGTATATATCATACCGCGAATAACAACGAGATAAGTGCAATGAGTCAAATTACTGCCAAAAGCATGCTTTATTTATGAGCTTTGAACATTTGTATACAGGTTTCGGGCAATATAAGTTATACGAAAACAAATTCGTGTAATGAAACCGTTCCACTTTGATGACGTTAAACGACCATCCACGGTAGGATAGCCTCACTGTATACGTAGACGTACCTCTCTACCTGTGTCCTAAAAATAAATAAACCAAAAGTGAAAAAATTTTCCAATCATTTTCACGATGAATTTACCAATACATCGTGTTCGTCGCATTATATCGTTACTTGTATAGGTAGGTAGGTAGGTAGGTAGTAGGTAGGTACCTATAGGTAATATTTCAAACGCTTTTGTGCGAAATATTCAAAGTTGACAAATGACCACCGACCACATACTTGCTACCTGTACCTTATATACTATGTATGAAAGCTACTTCAGATCCTTACCTATATTTATACAACAAAGCCTTACCCTAACCTTCGATGAATATACTATAAATTAAAAACTCTCGAAAATGTCACAATGAAATTCGAATTTCTTACCAGTATAAGTACCGTAAGTATTTAGTAGAAATAGATACCGAAAGAGAGTCATCGTTTTCTCGCGAGATTTACACCATGAACAACGAATGCCTATAAGGCTATACTTAGGCTCTTCACTTACTAAAATTAAACTCTTCCAAAAAGCACGTCGCAGAAGCTTTATCGTCGACATTACCAGAATACCAATATTTTAAAACACTCGGCTATCATCTCGATTTACCTTGAAATTTGAATAGGCAGAGGGACCTATGCCTACTTACTTGAAAATAAAACATTTTATGCATAAAATGAAAATTTGATGCGAGGTACGAATCATAGCACCTGCGCTGGGTTACATTGCCATTCGATTTTACTCGACTTACAATCACGAATTGTCGAGATTTCAACAGAAAAACTTACGAGGACAAATTTTTGGCCGATTTGAAAATTTATCCTTTTTACATTTCAAAAGACGAATAATAGCTTTATTTCTAGCTCAAAATACCGTGGGAGTTGTACGTATCACGAGCATAGAAATTCGTATTAATATTAGCAGACTTCTTTTGAAAACGAAAATGAAAGGAGTAAATTTAAGGCGAGACACGAAATTATACTCATGCAGTATAAAGTGAATACAGTATAGTGCTTCTCAAATTATATAGGTACGTCAAGTTGCTTGCGTTTCAATTATCTTGAGGAAATTTTTTAGCATTTTTTTTTTCTTTTTTTGGCCAACTGATAAAATAAAAAGTAGGTACCTCTGCGTAGAAGGCAGTTTATGTATAATTTTGTATTTTTAATTTACGTATTCGAATTTTTTTGTACACCCAAATACGTGAATTGTGAAACACAGGTGTAGTCAGACCTGAATTCTTCGTTAAGGAGCCGGAGAGAGAAGAGAGAGCAGCTAAATCAAAATAAAAAGTATAAAAATGCCACGTTGAACGTAATTCAAAATTTATTCTGTTTCGCAAAGTTTTTAATTTTGGTACACAAGTACTTTGAGTAAATTAAAAAAAAAAAATTATTTTTACTCCTTTCACGCCCCTCACACAGCGGTCATAGTAATTGATGATTTTTTTCTGCTTTATTCGAATAATATTACGTAGGTATGCAAATACGTGACGTAAAATAATAATTTGACAATGAAAGAAAGCAAGAAAATTGGTTCAAATGAGAATTCAACCACAAATTCGTGTTCAGAAGATCAAATTTATACGAATACGACATCGATACCAATGTCGGTAATTCAATTTTACATAAAAATAACCTCGACGGAGAGAGAAAACGGTCAGGAGTAGAGAGCCTATTGTTCTGATTTTCTATTGACCTGTGATTAGAATAATTTCATTAAATATTATCATTTTTCTCAAACCACGTTCCTCCCCGAGGTAAAATTTTTTTGAGTATTCTCAACTCACCACTACATAAGTACTACAGTCTGAGAGAAATCCGGATTTATTTATCGTCTCTCTTTTATATGTAGAAAACATTGGCTCGTGAGAGGCATATTACCTCCCACGAGAGCATCGTGGAAAATGTTCGTATCTGGACGGGACCAATAAAACAAATTGTCGGTGTTCATTTTTTTCATCCATGTTCCACTACTCCAATATTTTAAACTTTTTCTGATATATATTTCGATAAATAACATTTTTTTGAAGAAAAAAATTCCAATATACCTTTGAATTTTTATCGCGAAATGTCCACTCAAAATTTTTAAAACCTTGCAACTTCGTGAAAAAATTGTCCAAAAATTTTTAAATTTTTTTCATGATTTTTCCAACTTTTTATAATATATCTTTAAAAAAACCAAAATTTTATCTGTATTTGAAAAAAAAACGCGATGCTCTTTTACCAATCAAAAGTAAGAGAGGAGGGGGAAGCGGGTGTGTTTAATAAGGCCACAAAGTCGACACTACCAAAAAGCACAACTAGGACTTATACTAAATCTATGTGCGAAATTTCAACTTCTTGGCGAGTTAGGGGGGGGGGAGAAGTAAATATACGAAGGTGAGTGGAAAACCCAGCATACAAAATTTTGTACCCCTAGCTCGAAAGGAGGTGGAGCTATAGGTCCTCAAAGTAGAGCCATTTAAAAAAAAAAAATAGTTTTACTTCATTTACACCCCCTAAAAATGGTGTAGGACCTTGGCCACAGAGCTAAAAAGATTTGATTTGAGATTCTGCGTCTACCTAGCGCATTTTCGGTCCGATCCGAGACCACTTTTGGCCCTCTACCAGGCAGTTAAAAAGTTACAGATGGCAAAAATCGAGATTTTTATTTTTCAAAAAAGTGCAATTTAAGATACGCGTCTAAAAATTTTTTTTTGCTCAGAGAAGTGGATTCAAGTTGAAATAGTTGAATAGTTTTGCATAGCAGCGCTGCCAACTTGAGAAATAATTTTAAGACATTGAATTGTGAAATTTTGCCACGAAAAAAAAAAACAATATTTTCAATTTTTATTAAATAATGAGATTGGAGCACTACTATGCAAATCATCCAACTATTTTGACCTAAATTCACTTCTCAGAACTGAAAAAAATTTTATACATGTATTTGAGGTAATAGGCTTCTAAATTGAATTTTTTTTTTCAAAAATAAATAATATCAATTTTTGCGATTTGTAGCTTTTCAACCTACTGGGAGAGGCCCAAAAGTGGTCTCAGATCGGATCGAAAATGCGCTAGGCAGACGCAGAATCTCAAATCGTATCTTCTTAGTTCTGTGACCGAGATCCTACACAATTTTTTGAAATGACGAAAAATTATGTTTTTTTCGAAAATGGCCCTACTTTGAGGACCCCTAACTTCATCGCCCTCTGCTTTGAGTTAAGGGTACAAAATTTTGTACGGTGAGTTTTCAACTCAAAGTCAATCACCTCTGTGAGTTTGATCAAAATCCCAGGTATATATTTTTTTTCATTCCACCCTAATCAAGATACCTTTGCAACTTGCATATTAATTTTTATTAAAATTATCAAAATTCAAACTGCGATAAATCAAAACATATCTGATAAAAAATCAAACAAAACATTTAAAAATTAAAATTCACATGAAATTATTGTATAAGGTTCGGGCTGAGCAAAGGATCATTTTTAGGAAATATCTGATTGAAAATGACATTTTGTAAAACAATCGGAACCATGGAAATCACTTTAATACGATCTCTATTAAAAGAAATTTGATTTGAAAGCCAAGTTTTGTGCTTCTTTTCTCTTAACATGGTTTGAAAATGAACTGGTTCGGTTTTTTTTTTAAACCGATGATTTTTTTTTTTTTGATAGTCTGCGATTATCAAAACATGTTAAACTCTTAGTAAGGAGTGTACATAACCATGTTGTTGAAGCACTCGATAAAAAAAAAATGTGAAAAAAAATTCGTTAGGTAAATTTCCACTCGAAAACACATGTATGTTTTCTTCAAATTTCTTTATTCACTTGGAAATTTACTAGCTCAATATATTGTTATTTTGAAACAGTTATTACTCGTGGATATGGAAAAAAAATCAGGCTATATTGATATTTTATAAAAGACAGAGGGTATGAAGGATTCGTTTATTTAGTTTTAAAAAACGAAAAATATACGCTGATTATTACTTATTAGCATTTGGACGAATGATTCTGAAATAAATCAAACGTCCGCTGATGGTAAATTTAGAACGAAGAATAACTTGATACACTTAAATGAGCTTAAAATATCTAATAAATATTCATACCTGCTACAGCGTACAAACTGCAGTAAAAATTGTAATTTTTTTTCGATAATCAGTACGCAGTAGATGGCTGGATACATTGTACAATGTACACATACATTTACTTTCATCTTTTCGCTAGCAGTGTTTTGAATGGCGTGAACGGAACGGAACGGAACGCAGAAAAAAGCTGCATTTTGCCAAGTACAACGTCGGCTTTGTTTACAATTCTATCGACAAAATTGCGCTACCGTTTTGCGTATACACAGACACACTCGACTCGAATGTAAAACCAACGAGAAAAAATATCACCGCTCGACTTTTTCATTTTACTAACCTAGCTACTACGGTTATACGTATGATGCGATTTGCATACAGCTTCATTAATAATTTATTTTTAAAAAGCCTGTGCAATAAAAAATGTGCGGTTGAATGGTGCCTTTTCAACGTACCTAGTAGGTATTATACACGCTGTATGCATCGTACTAGGTACTAGGTACATGCATTTCATGAAGAAAAACAAGCCGGAATGATTTTTTTAAAAATACAGCAGCTAAAGGTACTAGCTATATCCATAGCTCGTAACTTCAGCAATCGCAAAAAAGATAATCATGCCATAAGAGTGAGCCACGCCTCGACAGCGAGTTAACAACCAAAATGAGAACTGCTAAATCCTGTAATTTCGTACCATAGATCAAGAACCTTAACACATAGAGTGAAATTTTCAACTAGAAACAACTTTAAAGCATTGATCTGACTGCAGTTAATTCTGACATGCGTCTCGTCTACAATGGAAAACCCGATAAACTCAAATAATTAGTTGAAATTGGCTGCCAGCCAAAGTGAAAAATCTCGTCTGTTGAATTCGCAATTACTTGCTTGCTTGTGCCGCGTACGACGGCGCTCCGTATACCCTATCGTACGTGGAAACATTGGGAAAACAAATTTTTTGTACTTTGTCTCGTTCAATTAATGTGATGAAAAGAAAAATAAAAAGCTACGGTAATTTTTTTCAAAGACCAGAGTAAATAAGCTTTCCTACGAAGCTACCAAATGTTCTTAATTTGTACTCGTATAAAAATAGTAAATTTTTTTTTCTGCCTCTTAATAAAGTGTAAAAAGGCTTGTACGATATAGCTAGGCTTCCTAGCTATATAGGTATCAGGTAATAGGTATCTTCTCTCTGCGTCTATTACTACATAATCTTAGGTAGACGTTCACTGTACGGTTCCTATCTATGAACTGTATACTCGCATTATCCACGTGTAGTTTTTTTGTACTCTTCGTTTAGGTAAAAAATATACCTTTTTTGGGTACATACGTATAAGGGCAAAATCAATGGACTGAAATACGTATAACATTACAATCGCCGAATTAATACCCGCGACCGCATTATAATAATGTTAATTAGGTTAGGAACTTATCTACACATACGACTCTGTAATGAAACACCACGCGTAAGAAATAATGAGAAATGTTGACATTTTTGGTACAGATTAAATTATGAAATTCATATACGAAGCTTTTCTTTCCTTTAACCCTTGCTAAAAACTTGCTCCGTGTAATTAGATTTTCTAAAGTAAATTCCAACACAGAATCTTTTAGGGCACTGAATGTAATTTGCATTTATATTACAACCAACACACCAAGACCAGTCATTTACGCAAATGACATGGAAAATTAGCTCAAAACAAGGAAACAAGCAATAAGTCGGACTTTGATAAATAAAATAATTTGCCAAAGTGCTTCTGAATTCCTAGCCTGCCTTTTCTTCATTCTTTCTTTCTTTTTTAATCTCTCGAACGTTTTTCAATAAACGGCGTTAAATTTACAATAAGTCGTACCGTACGTATAGTACGTATCATAATTATCATAATGAAAAACCTCGCTCTCTGTCATATTCGTTGAAATTTTTTGACCTATGGTATTTTTTTTTTTTTTTTTTTTTTTTCATTCAAGAGGAAGACTGAAGAGCACGTGGTAAAAATTCAACTGGTAAATGGGGCTGCAGCTATGCATTTTTTATAATGTATTAGCACAACTTGGATGGGTATACGATACTCGTAGGTGGTAGGTAGAGGTACCAAAGCACAAGAAAAGATAAAAGTGGTACGTTCACGTGACCGTTGATGACACCTGCTTGAAAAATAGGTCGAAAATTCTCGTCTTATTCTTATCAGTATAGATAGGTAGGTAGCTCGTTATACGTATGTAACGTTACTTTTTGAAGTGCTCAATCTGATGAAAAAAATTAACACTCGGTCATTCTGTTCGTTTCTTTACGAAAACGGTGAAATTTCATTTTACACTTGGATATTGAGAACTTCGCACGAAGCCAATAATACGCGATTAAAGTTGGGTAATTTTTTCAATCAGACGTCGAATTTAGGAAAAACATAAAACAAAAACAATATAGCAATAAACTCGCGTCACGGTGCGTGTACATTATCA
This sequence comes from Ferrisia virgata, assembly GCA_900060175.1. Lineage (NCBI taxonomy): Eukaryota > Metazoa > Arthropoda > Insecta > Hemiptera > Pseudococcidae > Ferrisia > Ferrisia virgata. Next base: position 12,894 of record FIZR01012787.1, read on the forward strand.
ACTAAAAAATCGCCATGTACGCAGGCGCCTATCGTCGTCAAGATGATATAAATATTATTATTATCGGATCGTCGCTAACATCCTATGTAATATTTTAAAGCTTACCTGAGCATAATTTATTCAAATTTCGCCCGCTTCGTGTAACAACAAAAAACGGCGAGTAAAACAATAAACACCGCGAAGCAAAACACATAGCACGAGACGTATATATTCGTCGATTACATTGTATTTACATCGCACATGGGGTTAGTAAGTAAGTAATATGGCACATAAAACTCGTACGTTCGAATTTTTTTTTTTTTCAGTTCCTCATGATACGATTTTTCAACTCTACAACTGGCTGTATGCTTCGCACGTGTGAGCTCGAAATTGCACAGGTAAATACTCGCTCAACTTTCTAACATGGCACGTTCGACGCCCCAACCACGTCCTCTCGCACACACCGGCTCCGGCTGACGAGTGCGTCACGACGACGAGCTTGCGTCTAATAGCAGTGTTGCATTCGAGACGAAATTCGAATTTACTAAAAAAAAAAAATTCACATCGTTTGGTAATACGAAATTAAAACGATGTTTTCATTCGTCGCTGATATTCTCGAAAAATTTCCAACACACGATATTACCGTCTTACGCTGCCAGTGTTGTTCGGGTCGATGAACACATATTATATGATCGAGATAGGTACCATAAAAGTCAAGGTCAAAGTGTTACGACCTATTTTAATCGAATCGAGTGTAGGGAAATTTAAATCGCTGGCTGCGGTCGACGGTAGTCGACGCGAACGAGTGAAAATATCAATATCGAAACGTGTCCGCATTTTTCGCACTCGAACCATAATATGTACCATGAGCCAGTCGACGAGACGATAATAAACGAGTCGACCGTTGGTTTTTTTTTTTATTAAGTGAGCGAAATTTTCGCACTAATTACGAAGATATGTTAAAAAGTAACGCATTGTGGTTGTGAAATTGGTTATTTTTTCTCATGTTTTACGCAGAATTGGGAGAAAAAAAATCACTCCGCGAATACGTTGAAGTTTGTGGTCTATATGGTTGAGAATTAACCAACACAAAATACGATTAATGGATTGGAATTCTAATTCGATGGTCAGTTGGTCAGTTTACGACGGATGGTACGTCATAAGTTGAAATTACGCAGGTAATAATTCATTTATTTTAAAGGGTTGTTAGAGTAGTAGTATCATAAGCGAAAAAATACCAGTAATATTTACCGAAAATACCAGTGGCATGTACCATTGGTAACCAGCGATGCATCACTGGTAACCGATGGTAAAACTCATCCAACGGAAGAGTTTCTATTTTCGTGGCGTTTCACCACTGGTATAATGGTGATGCAGTCTTACCACTGGTATTTATCGAAAATATCATCAGCAATGTCACTGGTAACCAACGATGTACCACTCGTACCCGATGATATACCACTGGTAACCAACGGTATACCACCGGCAACCCACAATATACCAATAGGAACATATGACGCACCAGGGGCAATCCAAGACATACTTGTATATGACGTACCACTGGTAACCAACATTAGCGCCACTGGTAACATATGCCGTACCAGTGGCAATTCATGACGTACTAGTGATAACTCTTACTGTAGCAGTAGTAAATACATATGATGTACCACAGGTAACCAACAGGATACTACTGGTAACATATTCCATACCAGTGATGGTCCAAGACATACTACTGATAACCCTTAGTGTAGCGGTGGTAAATGCATATGACGTACCACTAGTAACCAACATTATTGCCACTGGTAACATATGCCGTACCAGTGGCAATTCATGACGTACTAGTGATAACTCTAACTGTAGCAGTAGTAAATACATATGATGTACCACAGGTAACCAACAGGATACCACTGGTAACATATTCCATACCCCTGACGGTCCAAGACATACTACTTATAACCCTTAGTGTAGCGGTGGTAAATGCATATGACGTACCACTGGTAACCAACATTATTGCCACTGGTAACATATGCCGTACCAGTGGTAATTCATGACGTACTAGTGATAACTCTTACTGTAGCAGTAGTAAATACATATGATGTACCACTGGTAACCAACAGGATACCACTGGTAACATATTCCATACCCCTGACGGTCCAAGACATACTACTGATAACCCTTACTGTAGCAGTGGTAAATGCATATGATGTACCACTGGTAACATATATTGTACTAGTGGCAATTTCAGGCATACCTGTGGTAATACTTTTTGTATCAATGTTAAACGCCTATGATGCACCAACGGTAACAAACAGTATACCAGTGGTAACATATGACGTACCATTGGTAATTCAAGGCGTACTGCTCACGACCCTTTACGTAGCAGTAGTAAATAGATGTAATGTACCACTGGTATAAATAATATACGATTGGTAACCAATGGTATACCACTGGTAACACATGACGCATCATTGGCGTTCCAAGATGTACAGGTGACGACCCTTTGTGTACCAGTGGTAAATGCATATGATGTGCCACTGGTAACAAACTGTTTACCACTGGTAACATATATTGTACTAGTGGCAATTTCGGGCATACCTGTGATAATACTTTTTGTATCTATGTTAAACGCCTAAGATGCACCACTGGTAACAAACAGTATACCAGTGGTAACATATGACGTACCATTGGTAATTCAAGGCGTACGGCCCACGACCCTTTACGTAGCAGTAGTAAATAGATATAATGTACCACTGGTATAAATAATATACGATTGGTAACCAATGGTATACCACTGGTAACACATGACGCATCATTAGCGTTCCAAGATGTACAAGTGACAACCGTTTGTGTACCAGTGGTAAATGCATATGATGTACCAGTGGTAACGAACTGTTTACCACTGGTAACCTATGTTGTATTGGCGATAATTTTTAGGCATACCAATGATAACCCTTTTTGTATCAATGGTAAACGCCTATGATGCACCACTGGTAACAAACAGTATACCAGTCGTTACACATGATGTACCATTGGCAATTTAAGACATACTGGTGATGACCCCATTGTATAGCAGTGGCAAATGGATATAATATACCACTGGTATAAATAATATACCATTAGTAACCTATGGTATACTACTAGTAACATATGACGTACCCATGGTAAGTAATAGTGTACCAGTGGTAAATCTAAACGATGTACCACTGGCAGCCATTGGCATACCATGGTGCCATTGGTAATTTATGAGACAGCAGTGGTAAATAAGTATGATGTGCCCCTGGTAAAGTATGGTATATTACTGGTAATTTTTTGAGGGATTGGTGGTACATATCACAGGTCACCAGTGTCCATTACCAATGGTATTTTTGATATTATAAACTACCGCTTTGGTTACCTTCTTTTGCACACTACCAACTACCAGTAACATATTCCTGTATTTTTATTCCAGAGATAAATATTGAAGGCCATTTTTAAGATACCTGCCTGGAAGGTGAGTTGAAATCGATTGCATACAATACATTTGTGAAAATAAGTGACTAATTTATTTACGACGAAAATTAGGTAATTAAATTACCGTAGTGATAAAATTAGAGGAAAGTGGAGGACAGAGAAGAGTGATACATGTAATTTGTATTTTGGTTTTGCATTGGTAGCTCGGTGCTGCTAGCATATGACATGTGAGTACAGCTTTAACATGAATTGAGAAATACTTGGATGATTTCACCTCATTCTTATTCAATTTTTTAATGAAGAAAGCGAAGAAGAATTGCGTAGTTGTGAAATTTTTGGGGTTAAAATCAGCACGTCTATTGAAAGCGAAGAGGTAAAAAAAATAGATGGGAAATTAAATTAAAAAAAAAAATCAGTTGCCGATTGGGATGAATTGCACCCAAAATGTTAGTTTTGATATGAAACCACTCCAAAAAATTTATTGACCCATTCCCCACACCCGACCAAATAACATGGTCTTACGTGCTCGATATTTAATATTTTTTGTGTCAGAGGGATGGGTAGTGGGAGGAGGGGCTCTAAAATATTTAAAATTTTTACACAAAACACAAAATTGATCAAAAGTTAAGAAAAAATATCGAAAAATATGTGAAAATTGACCAAAAATACGAAAAAAAAAATTATGAAAAGTCATCCAAACTTATTGAGAAATTACAAAAAAATGTTGAAAATTAAGTAAAAATTTAGCTAAATGTTTAAGATAATCGTTAAAAATCACGACATTATGTTGATAAACGAGTGAAAATTGACCGAAAATCGTTAAAAATCATTGAAAATTTGATAAAAAGTTTGACAAAAATGGGTATTAAATGCGGAAAATTTAACAAATATCACGAAAGAATCGTAAAAAGTCATACAAATAATGTCGGAAAATAAATGAAAATGGACCAAAAATCTTTAGAAATTATTGAAAATTGGATGAAAATTTGAAAAGAACGGTAAAAAAGTACAAAATAATGAAAACTGATCAAAAATTACCTAGAACTGTTAAAAATTATGTATAAATTGACCAGCAATATAAAAAAGTTATCGAGAGTGAACAAAAATTAATCAAAAATATGAAAAAAAAAATTGGAAAAAATTATTGAAAATTAAGTAAAAAATTGACAACAAAGTGTGAAAAATGCAAAAATTTGGTAGAAATTTATTTTAAATCGTGAAAATCTGGATAAAAATACCGGAGGGGAAGGAGGTTAAAAAGTGAAAAAAATTGAAAAATGGTCAAAAATTAAAAGTTGAAAATTATGTTAAAATCGACCTGCAATATGAAAAAAATTGTAAAAAATGAACAATAATTTATCATAATTCAAAAAAAAATCGTAATAATCAAACATTGACGAAAAATGCAAAAAATTGATAAAAATTAGGCAATGATGAAAAATTTTTTTAAATCGTAAAAATTCGGATAAAAAAACTTTGGAATAGGCGTAAAAAAGTGACAGAAATTTGTAAGAAAATGCAGAAAACTGATAAAAAAGTTACTGAAAATATTAAAAATAAGGTGAAAATTCACCTGAAACAAAAGAAAAATCCTTAAAAGTCGACAAAAAGCGAAAAAATATTGCAAACTAATTAAAAATCGACCTAAAGTACGAAAAAAATTGTGATAAGTCATCCAAATTTTGATGAAAAATTACGATAAAATGTTAAAAATAAGTGTAAATTCACCTAAAATGTTAAAAAAAAAGATGTCCTGATTAAAAATTACGGAAAACTGTTGAAAATTACAAGAAATTCACCTAACATATGAAAAAAATTGTTAAAAGTCAATAAAACTTGATCAGAAATCGCGGAAAATGTTGCAAAATACATAAAAATTGACCAAAAATAAAGTAAAAAATCGTAAACATCATCGAAAATTGATTAAAAAATTTTGCGGAAATGTGGAAAAAATAAATAACATTTGCGAAAATTGAGCAATGATAAAAAGAATTTTTTTAAATCGTAAAATTTGGATTAAAAAAACGTCGGAAATGGGTTGAAAATATGACAGAAATTTGTAAAAAATACAGAAGACTGATCAAAAATTACAGAAAACTGTTGAAAATGGCTATGATTTTATACACTTACAAGCTGCGATTGCATACTGAATACTAAAAAAATTTCAACATTCGAAGATCTTTTACAGTATAGCTCTGTTTACCTCCTTCCAATTCAAAGTTTTTTTTTTTTTCAAATTTTGGCAATGGCGCCTATGACCCAATACTAAAAAAAAATTATGCGTTAGAACGGTCAAGTACACATCCAAAAAGCACGGTTTCAAAATTGTACCAAACAAACCAGTATCCTTATTTTAAAAATTAATAAAATTTTCATAAGTCATTTTAGTGGTAAATTATGATCTCGTATAGATCTGCAGCATCACAAAAAATTGTAGAAATCGATCAATCAGCGCTTTCAAAAAAAATCACAAGTGATTTTCAAAAACAAGTCCTTCCTCCCCCCTCCTCCCTCAAAAACTAGCGAGTTTGAGGGTGCAAAATTTAGGTCAAATATGCGTTTGGAAAGCATGCATATATCACCGATGTATCAACTCAATATTCCACCGACGAAGATTCACATAGAATATGCTTAAAGTTGTTCAAAAATGTACTTCGATAAGAAATGGAATTGTAAATCTTACGTCGAGAAAAAAATTTTTTTCAGAAAATTTTTTTGTGGAACCAAAACTCTGGAGTTTACAAGCGTTTGAAATATTGAAGATGGGAGTGTGGAAAAAGGGCAAGGGATAAAAATGAGCATTTTTGGCTGAATTAATTTTTTTCAGTGTCTAAAATAATCAATCATAAAATTCTATGATTCAGACCCTACCATAAACTTAGATAATTTTTTCGATATTTTTATGGACTTATGTACATAATTTACACCTAAGTTTGTAAATATAGATACTCGTTGAAACGAGTAATTTCATGTTTATACAGATAAGGTTTGAAAATGAACTTAATGGGTACGCTAGCTCCATTATTTACTGAGAATGAAAATAACTTATTGTACATGTACTTCGTATTTGGCATTTGGCAGTTCTTCTTCGCTAATAAATTGAGTTAGAGGTGTCTACATATTATAAAATATCCATTTGTATTACGATTTAAGCGTTTAATTTTTTTTTTGTACCCATAGAAATACTCGAAGGCGACACATTATGGCGTTCGGATTTATAGATTACACGGTGTTTGGTTTCATGCTGTTTATTTCGGCGGCCATTGGAACGTACTATCGATTCACCGGAGGCAAGCAGAAAACCGATGAGGTAAATTTGAAAATTTTTAACGATAAGATGCGCAGTAAGGTAAACAGAATTTTTTGTTTGCGAGATTCCACTAGATTTCAGGAAGTGTAGAGACTAAATTCAACGCGTTACGAATTAGTGAAAAGAATTAATCAACAAAATAACATGTATTACGAGTTTGATGCGTTTGCGTCGTATTTTACGCAGCGGTTAGTTAATATAATTGAGGGTAAAGTAATTACCAGCGATAATAGACGCGATATTGATAATTTATGTCGATTATTAATTGGTCGGTACGAAGTATCATCATCATCGCCATCATAATCCGGTGTGAAGTTGATAATTTTGCGACGATATGTGGCGGGTGACTGAAGAAGGAGCGCGGGAAGACGAGGATATTTTTAAAAGTACGTAGACGTACGTACCGGAGTACTGCACGGATACATCCGCGAGCGGATATATGCGGATAATATCATTTCCGCAACTACGTGCGGATAAGCGAATAAAGCGGATATGGATACGGTTTTATCAGCGTTTATCCGTCATTTTTTTACTTTAAAAATTCAACAAAAAAATGAATTTTCAGTTTTTTTTTTTTTTTTTTTTTTTTTTTTTTTTTTTTTAAGGGTTTGGGGGTTTTTTTTTTTTTTT
>FIZR01012793.1:0-28077 GCA_900060175.1 Ferrisia virgata
CTTTTCTGGTTGTCAGCTTATGAATATGGCGCGTGACCTCAGCACTATTAACCCATTATATTGGAAAAGCCATTTGAAAAGGTTCATCAAGCTTCTTGAGGATTTCCTCCTCAATTGGGTTCTGATTTGGCAAATTTGGTCGAAATACTTTTTCAAAGTGATTGGCAAATGCTTCTGCTTTCTTTGCACTAGTCCTAGCCCACTTTCCTTCTTCTTTGATGGGGGGAAGCGGATTACACTGGTATTTTAAGATCCTGGTTGCCTTCCAGAGAGAATAATCATACACATTGTACTAATGATTAAAATTCTTTAAATATTAGTTGGCACATAAACGATAAATATTCAGCTTTTAGAGTCAACTTTCAAAGGCAGATTTCTCCAACCCCACCAAATTTTTACCCTCACTCCTCCCTCCACAAAAATTTTATTTACATGGTGGTAATGATCGTCAGTGATTCTTTTACAAGTGGGAGGGAGAAGGAGGGAGAACCTGCACACTCACAAAGGATGAACGAATTCACAAATCACCATCCTTCCTCACACATGCGTAGGTTTTCCATTTCTTAAGTTTTGCTACTCGCATCTGTGACTGGATTTCCATTTGTACTTACTGGTTACAGAGCAAAGCCGCACGTTCAAAAATATTCAACAAAAATGACCGAACATTCTATCCGACTAAGTATTAAAATCGAAATGCCAACGGCGATGATACGAGCAACGAGCTTTAATAAAATTTAACTTCATGCGCGTTTTATAGGGTGTACTTCGTACTTGGCGTACATATACGTACATATAAGAGAGTTGCAACGCCAGAACAAACAATTTGTTGAACACCGTAGCCTCAACAACGTTTAGATTAATAAAGTGGAAATTTCAAAATACGTAAAATGAACACGTTCAATGTAATTGCGGGTTTTGGTTTGCAAATGAGAGTTTAAACAGAGAGGTGATGACATAGTATAATTTAAGTATATTTAAAACGCTTTTCTAGCACGCTGTTACTCTCAACACACCCCGCGTATATGTCTGCGTATTTTGCGATACCCCGGCCAGCGTATAGCGTTACGCCCGTAAAACGCATAATTAAAATTCCGCGCTTCCAAAACCATATTACGCGAAAGTACGGCAGCGGTATAGCCACCTTCCCCTCTTCCACTCCGATAGGCCTTTTCCTCTTCGGTATTAACGACATAGTACACCGTTTAGTGTACAGCTTACATACGCCTGTACACGTAGTACTCAGTACTCGTACAAAAACACTGGTGCGGATTCGAATACTCGCCGATATTTCCTTTTCATCTACGTGAAACTTATTCGAAAAATTTCCAATTCGTTCTTTGACTTTTGCTGCAGTGTAGTTTACCGTACGTACGACGAGTGTGTACAAAGGTACATGGCACGAATGCGGTTTTCCACAAGCATTTTCCTTTCCTCTTCCTGTCTCCCTCTAACGAAAAATAAAAGAACCAACTTTTGTAGCGCTGTTTTTTTTTCCCACACACATAAACGTGTATATCAAACCTGCCCTTAAACTCGAGTTCCAATGACAGCTATAAAAATTTCACATCAAACAATCAGACAACGACCGTTTAAAAAGCTTCGTTATTTTACCTACTCCTATCCTTCCACATCGCCCCCTTTTTTCTTCATCGTTCACATTTTCGCGTTTAAACGCCGCGCACTAAAAACTATATGGGTGATGAATTTCGCATAACGTTAGCGTCCCAAAATATCTATTTTTCGCAGATGAGAATGATGTTAGCTTTGCTCTTGTATCAGCGTGTCGAGAATGATGCGAAAGGGCTATACGCACAGATGAAGGGGCACAGAAAAGGTAACGCTAGCGCTATTGTCATCGCCAGTACGAACGGCTTCATCGATAAGAGTATTTTTACAGCGCTACTTAATAAAATTAACAACAAAACGTCAAGGATATGTACTGTTCGTACAGGTAACCCACTTTTGTCTGCGCCTCTATCGCTATATACTACAACACGACCAGGCGGAGTCATTCTGATCTGCAGCTCCTGTATACGAGGGTTAATTTCATCAAGATATTCGCGTTAGTCTACAGTAATTAAATAGACTGATGTACGCCCGTTCCACCATCGGATCCCGAACTATACGACACGATAACCTGGTCGATGTAGTTTCCCTCGAACGATGCCCCTCCTTTTACACACTTCACCCATGGTCAGGACATTTGTGTTTTGAACATTGAGTGTTGAAATTAAATGTCACCGTCAAGTTGATACCGACTTTTTTCTAATTTATTTTTCGCGACGATGACAATCACGAAGAGGATAGAAAGTCTACGACAGGATGCAATTTTCGGGATTTTTTTCTAAAAAATTTTCATCGTACGATTAAAAAAATATATTTTTTTTTAGTCAATTCTCTACGTCATGTTGTCGAAGAAAACCAGGTTCTTACTCAGATAACAAAATCCATTTCACTGTCTCAAAAGAATTAAATGTAGAAAAATATTTTGAAATTTAAAAAATTTTTGTTCATAACTCTTTGTAAAGCTCTTATAAATACCCGATTAAAATATTTTTTGAAGTAACAGTGCACCCCCCCCCCGTAATTAAATTTTTCCCGCATTGCTTAGATTGATATTCTGGAAAAAATTGTTTTGTTAAGATTTTTTCGCTTTTTTTAGAAAAAAATTTCCCATGAAAGTAAAAATTCCTACAAAAAGCTCTTGTTACTCAAATATTAAATTAATTTAGAGAAAAAATGTCAAAATTGAGTATGTACATATTTTAATAAAGGAACGTATTTTACCGAAATTTATTTTTCATCAATTTTTTTTTTTTCAAAATACCTAAACAAGTTGGGAAAATTTAATTATGCCAAATGGTGGAGGGTACTTTATCACTGCAAGAAGAAATCTATGAATTTTCAGACATTTTTTTTACATTTTTTACGGAAGATATTACACTGTATTCATCACATTTTGGTGTAAACTAAACTTCTCTATTAATTTTAGTTTTTAAATTGGAATTTTTTGAAAATAAGAAATTCAAATGCCCATAGCACAGCCCCCTGCATAGTTTTAGATTGGCAAGTCATGCTACATCAGTCCAACTTGTGTTGCTTTACTTGTGGTATGAAGGAGGTACTTATCGAGATGGGACACCCTGAATAATATTTTACCTTTCAGTTGTTTTTATTCAAATCGCCGAGTGTTTTTTTTTTAATTTTTATTACATAAATAGACAATTTGCATATGTACTTTATTTTATGAAAATCATGCTCAAAAACCAATTTTTCGAAAGTTGATAAGTCTCAAACATAGCGCTTTTCATAACAACGTTACTTCATTGGAAAAAAAAATAATAAAATAGGTTTCACTCCACCACATCAATTAAAGATTGGTTGGAATCTCCCTCTCTGAGGAATTCTTGACCACGTTGCTGTTACAAGGTCAAAGTATCATTTCTAGTTTTTCAGTTCAAAAGTTTCAATTTTTGGTCTTCTGCTGGAACCACAGAACTAATGATATAAAAAAATTTGAAAATTTGGTTAGCATTTGACGTTCAATATATTGGAAGGCTGAATTTTGATGGTCAACTGTTGAGAGCTCTTTGTTGACAGTCCGGATCTTCATGGATCACTATTGACGGTCAACTCTTGACAGTCCACGGTTGACTACCTATCAACTATTGATAGTCAAGTGTTGGTAGATCTCAACCGTCGTTGATGGTCCAAATATTGATCGTCCACTATTGTTGGTCAATTCTTAACAGTCCACTATTGACCTCCAACTCATAGTGATCAAGTTTTGACAAATTTATACTGTCAACAGTTGGATTATGTTCGACGAAACAGTTGGACGTTAAGTAATTTTTCAAAATTCTGAATGTTAAAAAACTTCGCAAGTGAAATTTGGACTTATATGTCTCGGATTTATTAGATGATATGTTGTTGGATTATATTAAATAAAAAGTTAAATGCCAATAATTGATAAAAAATCATTTACGTTCATAAACTTAGAATGAGAACGTTCTGATAAGTCTAATGATATGTGAAATGGTGTTATTTGATGCTTGAAAATTGTAATATGCGAGGCAAAATGTTTTTACTTTGAAAAACATAAAAATAAAAGGAAATCAACTTTATAATTTTTTGTTAAAATGTTCAAACTTATGCAGTTATGCAATTCTCAACTTTGAAAAAAGAATCATACTTGAATGTCAATATGAAAAAATTGTCCTTAAGAATAAAAGGAAATGACCCGAATTTGCTGAAAAAATTGAAGACAATTTTTTAGGTGACAAGCATCACGTGAAAAACGAAGAACAAAATTGTACCAACTGCGTAAAAATATCAAAACTTGTATTCTTTTGATGTTAACTCTTTCCGTGCAGAGAGTACTAAGTATTTTTTTTTATAGTCGGTTGGGTGCCTTCATTACTTTTAAAATGCCTAATTTCGATAAAAGTGGAATTTTTTGGAATTTTTGATGATAATACGTTGCACAGTGGTCCTCTAGCCCCCTCAGAACGCGCGAAATTCTATATCAAAGCGTAATGTTCAGTATCAGAGCTCAATATATCATCACAATTAGGAGTTTCGAGCTCGTAGATTACGAATCTGGGCCAAATAATTTCAAGGTGCAGAGGAAAGGGGCTGGTGGTGGTAAATTTGAAATTTACTAAAAACATCGCGCAATATGTCACAATTACAGTTTTCGAGGTCGTAGATTACGAATCTGACTCCCAAAAAAATGTAAAGTGCCAATGGGCGGAGCTGGGAAGATGGTAAATTTGAAATTTACTAAAAACATCGCACAATATATTACAATCAGGCTTTTCGAGGTGGTAGATTACGAATCTGGCCCAAAAAAATGAAGTCAGAGAATAAAATAATTGAGATTTTATTTTTGTCCCCGTTTTTTTCATTCTTGTTAATCCTTGAAGTAGGTAATTGATGAAAAAAACAACTAAAGATAGGTATAATCATTAAGAAATTAGCTAGTTTTTCACTAATAAATCACGAAAATGCAAGTAAATGCAAAAACTAATATTAAAATCGTGTTCAGGGCACTCAGGACTATCACTGTACCTATAAAATTTAGAGTGCTCAGGTGTGATTCATATATACTTTTGGTCTAATTTATATTGCTAAAATTGCCAGAATGCGAGTATCTTTAATCTATTGTTATCAAATTACGGCATGTAACAGCCCAAAAACCAAATACGCCATTAAAAAGTACTAATTTTGGGGATTGTTTTTCACTATTCAGATTTAAAAATATGCTAATTTTACTGCGAACTATATGCACTTGAAATGTCCCCAACTTCGGCATACGTTCAAAAGTGTATAAGTAGGAGGAACATAATTCGGTTGCTCGTTCTTGGACATTTGGTATTTGTATAATAATTCGATACTGTTGTCAAATTGATCAGTGAAGATTTTTTTTTCGCCATTTCGCGCGTTTTGAGGGGTCTACAAGACCACTGTACGTTGTACTAGACACCAGATCACCAAAAAAAGGAATATTATGAAAAATTAGGAAATGATTTTTTTTTTCACTTGTTTTCCTCGAGACCAAGCTTCAGTTAAATCTCAAAACCCAGAATAATATCAATTGTCTCAGAACTCAGGCATCTTATTGTGAAAACGAGAATTGAGACAAATTTTTTCATTTTCGCTTGGCATAATTATGATTAGTTGGTAACTATTTTATTTTACTTACTTTTTGGAAATGAGATCAGCAATGTGGTAAATTCCAAAAGTATTATTTTTAATAACATATTAGTGGTGTTTGATTTAACCGTGGTCGTTCAGCGATACATCATTTGGCTTCAGGATATCTGTAAAAAATAAATGGTACATCACGTTTCAAAATACATAATATTTGATTTTGTATGATAATTATTGTAAAACTTTTGAGCTCGTAAATCGTTTATTCCACGAAAAATTTCTTCAACTCGAGTATAAATACGTTTTTTGCGAACCAGTTCGTACGTACTCTTTTCCTCACGAATGGCATGGCTTAAAATACGATAGTTGGATATATCCTAAGAAAATAATTAGTCGCAAGTGTTTATTCGCTTCATATTTGGATTCAGTGTATCACGAAATGTAATCGATAATAATGATTCGGGGACGTAAGATGCATTGAATACAGGTATCCGTGTGTATAGCCGAATATAAAGTGTAGAAATAAGAATGGGTATGTAGAATTCGATGAAAAAGCCTGTAGAAGAACTTTGATGCAACCAAGACAGACGTCTATAAAGAAAAATCTGCGTCTTTCACGCGTCTACTGTGCGTAAGAGTTTGCAAAAACTATCACAAGCAAAAATCAAGCAACATGAACAGTAGTAACGGCGGTATTACCTTTAAATATAACGTAATTACGAAACCAATTTATAAAAGGGGACGAAACCTTTAATATAGTAACGATGATAATCTATTTAACAAAGAAAACATCTTTATCCTCGGGTATGTATTCGAGGGAATTTAGTATAAAATTTTCATTCATCTTGGTAAATTTTAATAAGGAAATTACAATTTAAATGTCAGTCAATATCAAAAGAATATTCGAATCTCTCTGGTAACCGTCAAAGCCAAATCTTATTAAGTTTACCTGCAGCTGAAATAAACGACTCTACGCCGCAGTCTTTCGTCTACATGAGCTTGTTGGAGAAAAAAAAATCCAGCTAAACGTTAGCAGTCAACTGACACTTGATTTTACCTTAACTTTTAAATTTTCTTCTTCCAACGTGCAATTTTATTCTGTTTTACGGTAATTTACTCATTTTCAAATAAATAAGTTGTGCACGCTGCACGAAGTTGTCGGTTCTATCAGAAAAAATTTAGTATTTAATACGTATTTTATGTGAGAGCTTGTAATGGAAAAAAATACTTATGTATTTACTTACATTTACGTAGGTAGCTATTTTTTTCAGACCTATAAAATTCGAAATGAAAAAAAAAAGAAATTTGTTAGATAATTTGTCATCAAGAGTCTAAAGATTGGATTAGACGAGCGGTTTCTATCTGAACGATGTATGATCAACTATCATTGCAGAATGTCCGGATTCTAAAAAAATGATAACAAGATGTCATTTCTATTGAGCAGGCATACTTAGGTGTAGTATGGCGAAAGTTCTCTCTGTTAAAAGGTTGCTTATTCGGTAAAAAATTTTTCAGTCGCGTTGAAAATACCTTTTCCCTGTCGGCACGTAAATGGCATAGGTAAGCCTATCATATTCGAGTTAATTTACGTCGAACATGTAAAAGAGAAGGAAAGCAAGATGAGATATAGAAAAGGAAAGACTTTTTCAATTGGAAAAACGTTGGAAGGATCGAGGAATCTTTACAAAATAAATATGAAAAGCGATAAGTATAAACGATGTGATGTACGTACTCGTCGTACCATTACCAGCAGTAGCGGTTCTTATTTCTTGGAAAACTCCGTCGACGAGCGACATTTCGTCAAAGTGGAAAATTGGCACATTTATCGAAAAGGGTTCTCTTGTCATCGTGTCCGGGATGTCTTTCCTTAGATGTATCTCCCTACTACCTATCTACGTGCTTTAGCGATAGCGTAAGGGAGAGTGATATTTAGCAGCCGCTAATTAACTTGGTCTTTTCATTTTGAATTGGAAACAAACGCTTTTTGCGAGTCGACTCGAACGAATGAGTACTTGATGTTTTATACGAAGTATAAATTATTTGCCGCAGTGCTGTGTGTTTCTCTTTGGTTTTCTACACGTAGGAGCAGACTGGATACATCGTTTCGTTTGAAAAGTCTTCATTCACGCCTCCAACCTTCGTTCTAATTAAAACCCACTTTTTTGTAGTCATCTTGCTCGGTTTGTTGTCGGGCAGGTGTTGAAAGTTTTTTTCTACGATTGCTTAGGAAAAAATACTTTGAAGTAGATTGCCGGCAGATGATTTGTTTCTCATGTCGAACAAGCACGATGTGTTTGGTATTGAGGACGTAGTATACAGGTGTAATGAAGATGGAAGACCTTTCAGGATTCGTGGATTATCATTTAATTTTACATAGACTAAGACGACGAGTACACCTAGCAGCTCGTTCAATTGTCTCTGGTGACGTCATGATTGTCTTATGAAATCTCTGGAATTAATTAACGCGTTTCGAATTCGCGATGTAGCGGGATTAGATGGTGTGCCACGACGAAGGAAAATTTCCTTACTGATGATAACAAGATCGTTATTTACGATGCCCCCTTTTTGTTTCCATAACGTAAAATCTAAGTGTACCTATTATGTAAATTATTATTGAAAACACGTCACCGCGATGAGTGAATTATTTATAGCGAAAAGTTATCTGTCAAAGACTAGACTAAATAAATAGGTATGGATTGTATGTATTATGCATATTCGTACAATGATGCATTCTGACATTAGTATAGACAATGTGTCATTATGCATAAATGATTAAATTACATCGAGTTATCATTTTTTTAATTTTTTTACAAAAAGAAGAATCAAGGTACCAAACGCTGGATACAGACAATTGAGACTAGACTTGGGGCAAGTCTCTATAACTTTTTTGTTAAAATAATCATCAATTATTTTATCATAATTATCAAGCTTTTTTCTTATTCCTCTAAATTTGAAAATATTCCAACTCTTTGCGTCCTGTATAGAATGAGTGAATAATTTCATTTGAAGATAGGCGTAAAAGATGCAAATTTTTTTTTAAATTAATAATATCAATAGAAAATCATCACAATGCGTTGCTTTTTGGCCCTTATTTTTGCATAATAAAGTAGATACCAGAGTTGTTCTAATCACGTAACAAAAAAAATAGAAGGCTTTGCGATGTTATCTGTTGGTCAGTGGTAGACATTCAACAGTACATATTGTAGAGAATAATATCTAGGATCCTTATCAAATCCACTTCAAAATTTAACCCTTCATCTCAATCTGTAGAGAAGATATATAAGAACAGACTGGAAAAATCAAGAGAAAACGCGCTAAAAACTAATTATTTGAGTGGGAGGGGGGCTTACAATGGGGCTGAAAAGTCAAAAACTCCGAAAATCTAATCTAGAATCTCTATTGAATCTACATATCAAAATTTAACCCTGTAGCTCAATTTAAAGAGGAGACATGCGAGAAACGGTTTTTTTAAAGGTCAGAAAAGGGGAAACACCTAATACCTTCCCCTCCTAACTAACGTATGAAACTTAACATGCTGCTGAGCAAACCTAGTTCAAATTAGAACATCCGAAGGGTGATAAGATGCTCTAGTTTCTCTCAAAGCAAACCAGTTTTGCTGATGAATGTTTTTGGAATAACTAGTTTCAATAAATCAAGAAGTGACAGTCGTCACGACCATACTGCCATTCTTTATGGCCTTGTGTCTTATTCGCTGTTTGAGAGACTGGCCCCATTCACACTTTTATTGTATCAACCCATTCAGTAGGAGATCTTCCTCTCGCTCTTAAACCAAATACTTTGCAGAAGAAAATATCCTTTTCTAGATTCTCCTCGTTCCTTCTGGCCACGTGCCCAAAATATCCCATGATACGCTTCTCGCATAGAACGCTCAGCCTTACTAGCTCCTCCAGTTCTTCTACGATTGACTTGTTTGTCTTCTGCGCTATCCATAGGATCTTGAGCATTCTTCTCCAGACCAAAGTCTCAAAGATATCTATTCTCTTTTTGTAATCTGCTTTTAATGTTTATGTTTCAGCCGTATATAAAATACAGGAAACACCAAGGTTCTAATTACCTTCTTCCTTGTTTCCTTAGATATGTTCCAGTTACATGAGGCATTCCATAGTCAACTCATTGCTGATTATCCCAAAGCAATTCGGCGCTGTATTTCTGTCGAAGATCCACCATTAGCCTCTATAGTCGATTCTAAATGAACAAAGATGTGGACCTTCTCATATTTTTTAAGACAACAGGCTCTAGATGACATCCAGCCCAATCTATAATCATAACTGTAGTCTTTGAAGCGTAGATGCAAAGTCCCACTTCTTCGCACTCAACCTTTACTCGATTGATTAGCTCCGCTAAATTCTTTCCATTTGCTGCAACTAGGGTAGTGTTGTCTGCATATCTGAGATTTGAGATTCTTCTGCTACCAACTGAAACTCCTCTATTCCAGTCGTTGAATGCCCATCGCATGATGTATTTGCCATATATATTAAAGAGCAGGGGAGACATTATGCATCCTTGTTTCACTCCTGTCTCTGCCCAAAAAGCACTAGATTCTTCACCAGCATTGAGTTGCACTCGTACAGCGATTTTACCAGCTCCACATATTGAGTAGGGATATCCATTTCTTTTAGTATCTCGTACAATCTTTTTTAGCTCACGCAGTCGAAAGCTTTAGCATAATCTATGAAGAATAATACAGCAGGTGTGTTGAACTCTTAGAATTTCTCGAAGATATGACGTACGTTTAAAATTTGTTAGTTTGTCGATTTTTCTGGATAAACTAGAGCATCCGACGGGGAATAGAACAAACTAGTTTAACCTAGTGAAGATATTGCAGGAGGAACTGGATTTTCCTATAATGCCCAAAAGTAGTTTGTCCTAGAACAAAATAAAGCATCATACAGCCCTTAGGATCTTCTAGTTTGACCAAAGCGAAACTGGTTTATCCTAGGACAAACTAGAACTGCCTCCGGTTCTTGGGATGTTTTAGTTTGCCCAGGGAGGAACTAGTTTAACCTAGGAAATTCGCATTTATCTGGAATTCTGACTTGACCGGTAACATAAGCACCTAATTTACCACCCATTCAAACCTAATGGTCAAATTTGAGAAATTTTGGCAGGTACTGAACGCAGTACATGATTTTAGTATTCGGCAAAAAAAATTTAGATTTTAAATAAAGATTATAACATGCCCAAAAACGTTTCCAATGGTCTTCTATTACCCCAAAACGAATTTTGTTGATATCCCTCCTCTCATCTACTTTGAATTGGTAGTTCGTAATAGCCTAGTTTTTATTGACAATATAACGTGGAAAATCATGTTAAAAATCCGAAGTGCAAGGTAGCATGGCTGATAGGCTTTCTCCTCTATCTATTAATCACATTTTTGGAAAATTTAACGCTTATAAAAAATCAGAAAGATTAAAAAAGAACTTCTAAAGAGTAGTTTGTAAAGTGCAAAAATATTAAAAATAATTTTGATCATTACTTTTTGAATTGAAACTTGAAGAAAAAATTGGAAATATTCGAGAAATGTGTTTTTGTTTCCTTCGATTAACATGTCCTTATGCAAACTTTATTAGATAAATTTCAGTTCCACAGCTACAACCCCCGGCCCGTTTTTCTGATTTCAATTGTATTTCTCGTTCAATAATTCCTTCTTACGCTACTACCCATATAGTTTCTAGGTGTATTTAGATTGATATAGAATGTATCATTAAAAAATTTCCAAAGAGGCTCTATCCGATTCTGAACTGAGCCAGGCATCATTTTTAATTTTAAATACATCCTTATATATCTATCATCGTACCTGCTGCATATTGTCAACTATTTTTTTCTTCTTTTCCAAAAGCAAATCTATAAAATGCATCGAAATGGCGAATGATGCCTCGGGTAATATATCTACGTATTCTATATTATAAATATTCGTATAAAATAAAAATCATGTTTATGATATAAAAACTAACGAAGGATCTATTATTTGTGATTACTTGGAGAGAATAAAAGTACGAACTGGAGAAATGAAATTTCATAAAATTCGTCTTAATCTTATAGGAAGTTTTACGTCGAAGAGATTCGCCGGAAGCTATACTTACACATTTTTCGCAACGCGAAAGTAATGCAATATTTGCGGAATATTGAAAAGTTTTACTATTTTTTCTTCTCTCTGTGGCGCGGGTTTTGCTATCTTTATGTTCATAGGAAAGTACAGTCTGGGTTTTGAGAAGTATGCCTTGGCTCTTTTCGTAATAAGTTTTAATATAAAGTAGTTTTTTTCTCTCGCTGCAAGACTAACCGCGTTGTTTTTTTTTTATTTCCGGCTGTCAGACGTCGATGTTTCTTCTTTTTCTGATATCCTACTACTAGTTTCTTTCTCGCCGTGCTACTTCATCTTTATAGTGTTTTGATGCATCATACGTTATAAAAAGCTCGCAATTCTAATGAAAATTTTTGATTTTTCTTTTTTGTACTGTACGTACGCTCCGTTAGTTGTCTGTGTAACGTCTATTTGTTTTTAATAAGTATTTTTCTTTACGGGAAACTAACCGCAACAGTGGTTTATTGGTGGGTTTTACCGGAACTACGAATAAAGAATTGTTCTGTATCAGATTTATTTCTGTTTGTGAGAGAAACAATGATATTATATGTTCGAAAAAGTATATAATACAGTTTGAGGTACAAAAATATCTCGCAATCAATAAGGCAATTTTTTTTAAATGGCTATTCTATGTTGGAGTTATAGTCTAGTCAAAGGAGTACAAAAAGTGACAAAATAAGGAAAAAATTGGACTGGTGCTTCGCCCCCAGTATCCCCATTTCGGCACCAAAAATAGGTTTTATAACTAATAACTTTGCCTAATTTTGTTCCTTGAGGCGATAGAGAAAAAAAGTCAGACCAAAAAATGTAGCTGATCAAATTTCCAATAAAAAAGTTTATTACATATTTTTTTCGAAAATGGATTGAAACACTTTAAAATCAGTTTGAAAAGGACTCGTTATGCGCTAACGTGATGTTCCGCGTAATGATTCTATCACGTCGAGAGCTAGCGGCGAATGTTCGTGGACACGCGGGCTCAATTCTCTTTCAGCATACTTGAATAAATTACATGGACTAAATGCTATGTTGCCTCATATTGAAGTGTAATGTTTTAAAATTACTGCAATTTTATGAAATAGATTTATTCTCATCGTAGTTTTCACAACTTATTCTCTTTAGATTCAACATCAAATCGGTTATGGAAGATAAAATCGAAATATTGAGTTTAACCATGTGAAATTGATGTCTTACGTTCATTTCAAGGGAGTGTTTCTCAGAAATATTACCGTCATGGTTTTTCAAAAAGTCGTGGAAAAACACAAAATGTCACATTTAAAAAAAATATCTAAAAGAAAGGGTAATGGTGACAACTTGTTAGTAACGACTATTTTGAATTTAAATATGTGTAATAATTCTATTTTTATAAAAAAATTTCAAAAATAAATTTTTTTCGATTTTTTGAAAACTTTTGAACTTTGAGTCAGTTTTGCAAATTGAAAAAATTGAGTTAAAAAGCTGAAATTTTTATATCATTTTAAAGGACCGTTTGCAGATTTCCAAAAGAAGCGAAGTAGAATGCATCCTCTGTTTAGGTATGCTGAAAGAGAATTGAGCCCGCGTGTCTACGAATGTTCGCCGCTGGCTCTCGCGACATGATAGAATCACTACGCGGAACATCACGTTAGCGCATCACGCGTCCTTTTCAAACTGATTTTAAATTGTTTCAATCCATCTTTGAAAAAAATATGTAATAACCTTTTTTCCTGGAAATTTGGCCAGCTATATTTTTTGATTCGACTTTTTTTCTCTATCGTGTTTAAGAACAAAATTGGACAAAGTTTTTGGCAAAAAACCTGTTTTTGGGGCAGAAATGGTGATATTGGGGACGAAGTACCAGTCTGATTTTGGCCGGTTTTGGATAAGTCGTTTAGGTGGTGGTGTGTACTACAATCCTGTGAAAAAAATTTGAGCCATCAATTTTTTCTTTATTTATAATTTGACTGCCTTATAATTGCATTACGATTATTTGTATATATACTTACCAGGCTTAGGATCATGTTTACTTCAGTTCGTGTATTTCGTCGAAAGAATGATAGGTAAAATTTTGGTGTGCTAACAACGATTGGTAAGGAGTAGTAGTATGTCTACTCCTTACATTTCATAATTCAAGGTGCCATATCATATCGCAAAGTATGTATTGACGCTGAAACAATCGGAAAGAAAAACAAAAAATTTCGTTTAATATTCAACTGTGACACAAGTTACGTAAATAATACATTTACCTTTAAAAGTAGTGAAACAAAGTGTTAGAAAAAGAGAATGGTCGCGTGACGAAAGGACATCTCTTAAACGGTTAGATAATATAGTGGTTGGATGGTTTTAAGGAGTTTTAGTCGAGTTGCAGGATAATACAGGAAGGATGCTTTCAAGGCTATTCCGGTGCGTCTTGGCTTCAATATCAGAGCCATTTACTCTTTGTGTAAGACTGTTTCCGGCTTCGGCTGTGAACTTGGCAAATAGATCACGAAGGTTACATACGCAGATTGTTGCCGGAGAATATTGTACTTGTACCGGTCGGCAAAATCATGTAATTCGTAGGGTATTATATATAAGGGTCGTCTTGGCGGATGTATCTGCAAAATGCCGTTTTGAAGCTTTTATCCATTTACGAGATTATTTTATGTACACCTTACTAATGACGATCACGTGAAAATATCTTGGTTGGTGTGCAATTTTAGGGGGTAAATTGATGAAGTACAGGAATGGGATTTTGTTTTCATAAAAAAAAAAAACAAATAATGCTTATACCTGGATAAAGCTATAGCCAAACTGTTTCTTAGAAGTTTTTATTGATGCAACTGTTGTGTAATTGAGATGTTTTATTTGTTAGTTTGTTGTAGCGTTTTTACTGCTTTACCATAGGAATATGTGCAGTTTTAAATGTTCAAAATGGACTGCGGTCATTGATCAATTACTCATGCTAGAAAATTTCAAAATACAAATGTAACATGTCTAATTAACGATCTTCATTAGAGATTGTATGTGAAATGATGGATGGATAGACTGACACTAAATGAAATTTTTTAGAAGCATAAAGGTGGCTTATCTGCATATTACGGACTGAATGGATCGAACTGAATTCATTTAGCTGGCATAAAATACTTTTATTTAATATAGAACTGATGCTACGTATTGGATAGTTTATTATTATTATTTTTTTTAACAATTAAAATATTTTCTTTTTTTCACTCTTCTATTAGCTATGTGGAGAATAAGCATTATATGCTTATTATTAAGTCGACAATTACGAACCAGATCACGTTCAATTATTATTATTAATAGAACCGAAACGATTAATTATGCGTATGGTGTACCAATTGATGTGAAAAAATTTGGTTGCGGAATCTTCTATGATAATTTAACTCGCGGTTTAATATATCTCTTTTGAAAGGATTAAAGTCACGAAATGAAGTTTGCTAATAAGCTCAGCAGGTCGCCCAAATACGTATGCGTGTATGGATATGTTGCAGGTATGAAAGCGTGATTTATCATGTTTGAAAGGTTATTCAAACCGAGTTACCTATGCTGGCGCGAGTTCATATTTATTTTACAGCTTAACCGTGCGTACGTACTTGCTTGTATTTTAGAGAGGTTTTGGTGGAGATTGCAACGAGAGTGTGTGGAGACGTTTCGAGCGAATGATCAAAGCTTTGTGAACGCGAACCTTGGGAGATAGACTTTTTTTTTTTTTTTTAGAAAAGTGCAGAATTTAGAAATGAAATTGCACATTAAGTATGTGAGCTATTTATGAGTTGCGTTGTTACTGTTTCTTCCACAATTTTTCAGGGAGTTGAAAGAAGAAAAATTTATCATTAGTTCGTCAGAACAATTTCACACTATCTTTCTGCATCAATTGCGTATCGCCTCTTCACATGGAAAAGTACTCATCAAGGGTGCTCAGAGCGCTACTATACAGTAGGATATCGAGATGAAAATTGGCAAGAAAGTAAAAATACTCAGTTTAAGAGGGGAAGTCGAGTAAATAACTTTCATCCAACGAATATACTTCAGGAACATTTTTGGTTTACCTACTTAGGCTTAGGTTAGAAATAAATTTTATTGTATTTGCAAAGAGTTCGTATGCAAAGTTAAGCTCCTCCTCCCCCTATCCCTCACCATTTCTACTTTTGAACCGCTTGAAAAATTTTCAACAACAAACGACAGGAGAGGTGTGGAAGTTTACTTTAATATTTCTGGATATTCATTTATCAATATCATAAATATAATTATCTACAATGTTGTTTTGTTGATTTCATGAAAAAGGCGGTATAGTTCTCGAGCAAAGTAAGAAAACAACTGTATATATATTTGTGAATACTTCAATTAAATTTTCAATACAGGTTATGAGGGGGCACACTGAGCTCTTTCGAGGATACTATTGTTCAAGGCGGTAGCTAAACGAGATGGGTAGGGATCTGAACTTACCTTGAGACCGAAAAACTCGAAACGTTTTTGCATTCATGCTAATTTTTCCCCTTAATTTTCAAAATTTCGCCCTCGCTTTATTCGAACATACCATTTAATTTATTGAAATCTCTTCCTTTGAGCCATTCCTGGCTACACGACCGCCAGTGGGCCAGTCCAATGCTGGTAACGAAAATGAAATTGGATCCTGCAAAGAAGATGCGTGTGTCTTTTTATTATCATCTGTTTCTTTCTCTTGACTTGCCCAGGTACGGTGATGAATTAGTTTATAGATCGAAATTTAATTTTCCAGTTTAACCAAAAACTGGGTTTGACAAAAAAAAAAAAAAACATTATCAACGTCAAATTTCTTCATACATCTTTGTTGAATAAAGCTGTAGACTTAAAAAATGAAAATGGAAAATCTGTCGTTTTCATTTTGTGCTAAGCCTAGCTCGAAGGAATTAGATATAGGTATTATTTGTGTATTTTGATGCCACAGAATTTAGGTTACTTACTACTAAAATTTTTAGGTGCGCGGTTATTTTTTCAACATGTTATATTGAGATTCTCTTGTTAATGGTGACACTTACTTGTAGTATTATATAATATATATGAGATGGTTCACGAAATGGAATCAATGTTATCAATACTATTCTGTATGTTAGATTTTCCTACGATAACATGTTTTAATAGTTGGAAAAAACACGAAGTGATTATTCTTTGTGAAGCGATGGGAAGCGAAGTATTGAATTGAATGAAAATTTAAAGAAAAACAATAAAAATCTACGAAACTCGGGAGTTGTATAGATAAATTGAAATTTGCAAGAATTTAATATCTCGATCGTCTGCGCGAGTAAGTAGTAAGTAAATAAGGAAAAATACTGACGACGCGACATGTAAAAGTGTATACGTGAGTTATATTCTCGATGGCAGTGATTCAAGGATGAAAAAAACAAACAAATTAATTCGTTTTATTTGAAAGATTGTCGAGCTCGATGGTACGATGAACAAGGGTGATTTATCTAGTATGCGTGATGAAAAACTTAAAAATACGAAAGGAATTTATATTTAGATGGGTTATAACATCGATTTTGTAATGATCGGGAAACTGAAACTTAATTTGAAATGTTGGTTTGTTGTTTTTAACAGTTGAAATTTTATGCAGTTTGATAAAATAAAATGTTTTTAGTCATGCTCATTCTTCCTGAAACTATGTACTGAATTTTTAGATCTATATACGGTGTGTTCTACAAAAGCCTACTTCTTTTCGTTTCGTTCTTCCCTTTTGTAAAATAAACCTAATGGGCTAGTTGTAAACTGGAGCGTTGCGAAGTCTCAAGTGTAAATTTTATCATATTTTATGAGTCTATCTTCATATGTCAGGCTATCTAACGAGACGTCAAAGTAGCGAAAGTAATGAAAAAGTAAATATGAATTTAGTCAAAATTTTCAGAAAAACTAGTGAAAGAATGAAAAATCTCGAGGACACGAATATGTTTGAAAAAATAATGCGTTCATTTTATTAATAATTAGTATGATTTTCTATATCATATTGTTAATGAAAACAAGACTGTTTCAGACTATCAAACTACGCTGGACAGAGTGGGGAAAGATCAACGAAATCCGTTTTGGGGTTCTAAAAGACCATTGAGACCATTTTTAGCTATTCCTCTTTATTTTTTTTAAATATTTTTTTCCGCCAAAGACTAGAATCATTTGCCCAGCTCGATACTGACAAAAATCAGTCCAATTTCAGTAGTGGGCCAGAGTTAACGGCGAATTCAATATTTTTGATTGTGGATGACCTTGGGTCAAAATTCAGTTATGCTCAAATTTTGGGGAGGAGGCAAAAATCGCCAAAATAGTTTCTTTTCATGCCAATTGATAGAGAATCAAAAATTAAACAATGTATCCAAAAATCAGCTTTTGAGGTTAATTAAGAGGTGAGATCTGGGGGTTTGCCCCTCTTTGACTTCGAAAATAGCCATTTTCTCTCCTATCTCCCCTCCAAATTGAGCAAGGAAGTTGAAATTTAGTATGTAGGCTTAGTGAGGGCTGTACATGTGTTTTTTGGAGGTTTCGATTTTTCAGTTTCACTACACACCGTCACAGCTCAAAAAAATGTTTTTTTTTGTACGATTCTTCTTATGTTTCAAGTTTTTCCCACGCATAATGTCCTCTCCAAATTGAGCTAGAAAGTTGAAAATTAGTATGTAGATTTAATATTTGTCCTAAATATGTTTTTTTCGAGGTTTCAGATATTCATTTCAATATGTACCTATACCCCTACCACTACTGAATAAAAAAACTTCCCTGTATGCATCTATTTTTTATTCCATGAATTCAATTCCTATTTCCTTTACTTTAAGAAAATTAGGTTCGGAAAGCAACGTATTGCGATGCTTTTTTTATTTTTATTTAAAATACAGATTTTCTTTCAATCTTAAATTTTTCTTGTAATTTTGACCTCGTTGATTGTGAAAAAGAGGCGAAAGTTGAAGCATTTTTGAAAATTTTGTGAAAAAGGTAGTGAAAAAATAGTGTTTTTTTAAACAACAAAAAATCCGTGAAATATCCTGTATGAGTGGTGAGAAAATTCTCAAAGGACAGTCCAAGTTTTTTATAAACCTTGCCATCATGTCTTAAATAAAAATAAAATATTATCAGTCGCGATTTTTTTTTTATAAATGGATTTATTGGGAGGTCGAAATCGAAAGTACGTGTTCTTTTCACTTCAAACAGCAAATACGACGTCTTGTGCTTTACTAATACTGTCGCATCGACCAGTTTTGTTTACGAGAAGAAAAAGTCAGCTGTCTGACAAATGTTATACTTTGATATGAGATGGAAAAATGTAAATATAGTTCTTGGTTTTCTGTCAGTATTTTTCTCCAAGGCAGAAAAATAGTACCTATAAGTTAAGAGTAAGAAAAGAAAAAAAAAAAAAAAAGAAAAATAAAGGCTTGAGACTGCATACTTTTGTAACATTTTTACCTAAACTTTAGCTATCGTAAATAAAATAATTTTTGAAAAAAGAAACGTGGCAAGACTTTTTCTTCTCTTTTTTTCAATATATAACAAACTGTTTCAATTAGAATTGGAATGTACAATGATCTTGGTGTATAAATGGTTAAATCGTATTATTGCTCGATGGTAAAATTTATTTTATAGCGAAAAAAAAACAACACTCGATTAATAGCTGTTTGTACGCGTCGTCATTTCGACTGCAGAAAAATCTACTTGTAAATTACGTGTGTATGCTAGAAGTCGTAAATATTTACGGTTATTTTACCATATTCATGGATTATATTGTCTTCACTTGAGGCAAAAATATTGTGTACTTACTCGTTTATTGGTAGAATTTTTTTTTTTTTTGCTATACCTTTACCACTTCATCGCCGCAATAACATGACGATTTTCCCTGCCGATGTTGGATGCTTTTATTTAATGCGATTCTCTCATCAATCGAAGTACACCATTTTCCCTATGTTTTAATACGTTGCCTATAGTGAAAAGAACCACCGCTCATTAGCGATTTCTCTCGTCTTTCTTGAAATTTTTGCACACAAATACACGCTGAATGCGAATATGGTATATGCTTTTGTAATCACGATCGAAATACTGAAGAGTAAATCGTTTCACTTTTTGAAAGACTTGTGGGTGGGTGTTATGCAGATAATTGAATGTAATGAAGAAACGCTTTATTCTCTGCCTTACTTATATACCGTCAGATTGGCATTTTTATAAGACCTTTTGCCTATACGCTATAGCTGACTGCTGTTGTATCAGCTACACCTCGTACTTCTTCTCGGATACGGTTTTTATACAAAAGTCGAGCACACCGGCGAGGCGCAGCGGCCGTTCCTTTTATACAGTTAAAACCGGAAAATGTTTTAAAAGGCTGTTCGAATGAGAACCGTAATCGGGTCCTTTTGCAAACAAATAGTACGCTAATTAAAAGAGTACCCCGAATACCATGCACACAATACGATACGCGCCAGCAAGGTCTACGCGGGTTAATGTTACGCTACATTACCTCCCATTCCTCCACGCTGTATATAAAATTCCCAAGTCTACTGTGTACAGTATATAAAATCTATAGCGCCTTCGTAGTCTATGTACACCGTATTATGTATGTAAACGCGTACAAACTACCCCCATAGACTACGCTAAAAATTCTTTGCTAATGGATTCAACTGTGTGATGAATTTTTTGCTACTTCTTTACGCGGACTCTTCGTCAGCCTTTCTCATCTTTACCGACCACAATACAGTGGTCTAAAAGCTTTCGTGGTGTTTTTATTCCAACGAAAGTGCAACATCGAAGATGTACCGAGCTACCTACTTCTAGTCCCTATCGAAAATATACGAAGGATTCCATCTTAGTGAAATTTGTTCCATCGACTACAAATGCAAATAACTGTAGCATAAAAGTTGAAAAAATTGTGCTGATTGATTAGGTATTTCTAGTACACAAAGATGGACTAGTTTCTGCTATTTTGTTGCAATTTTGCATTGCGCGTACTGTTCAACTGCTCATCGATCACTTCAAATGAACACGGGTAGGGAAATTCATTTATCTTAATTTTTTTTGTAGTGTGCACTTTGTTGGTTGAGTAGAACAGTTTCAGCTGTGCAGCTGAGAAGCGAACGAATATTGTATCCATTTCATTGATTATTGCTGGCGAACACCAAAAAAAAAAAAAAATGTTTACCATTCCGTTTTCCAATAGTTTTATGCATTCGTTGAAACATTATTTGTGAGGGTGGAATGTGATCTGCTGATTTCCACTGATATCAAGTTTTAGTTAATTATTTACATACGAGTTTTAGGGGCTCATATCTCCCTCCTTCGTGTTCGTAAAAACTGAAAATTATTTATATGTATTTATTCTATACCGTATTTTCCTGGAATTTAATACTGCAACCGTTGAAATTCTTTATTTTTTTACCGTAAAAATTCAAATATGCATTTTCGATAGTTGAAAATTATATTTTTTGGAAATTTTTCGATCGTTGTGCCGGATACATTTATGCAAAATACTGAACAGCTCGAATTAACATCACCATTGGCGTACATCCAGACATAAAGGGACCATCTTGTCAGTTTTAGTTTTCGAGATACAGCCGTGTTTCAGAGTTCGGGTCAAAATTACCGAAATTGAGATTTATGGCGATTATTGTACAGGCAATCCTGCTCAATCATAGCTCGTTTTCCACACTTTCCTACCTATCTCCAGTCGCCTGTAAGTTTGAGTTGAATGTGATGGAGAATAAAGCACCATGTTGTCGTTGAAAAAAAAAAATTTCAATTTTTGTGGCCAGAAAATGGTTGCAAACGTCTTCACCTTAGCTTCAAATGGTTAAAGGTCGTATCAGAAACAAAATAAAATAGTGAAATGTGAAAGTTTGATTTAGGTTTAATGTGCCATTCATTGAAGTACTTTCCATCCAGTTTTTCTTGGACTTCTTTCATTTTTTATGTTCTGTAAACTTATAGGTTTTTTAAGTTTAATTTTCAAAATTTTTTGGAAAAGTGAATTCTTCAGAGACTTCCACTATGACTGATTTTAAAGGAAATCTTATCTAGTTTCTGGAACTGCTCTTTACTCCATTTACCAACTAGGTGGTGCCTCTATGCTTGGATGCACACTGAATCGAGTCTCAAACCAGAAATGTATTTCCATAGAGATAATAAAAAAGACTAGACAGTTAATTTGAAAGTTTCGTCGAAATTGAATCTTCAAGTTTAAGCCTGATTTTATATGTCATATTGTCAATGGAAATCAGACTATTATGGGTCACTAGCCTTGAGCGGATAAGAGGAAACGGAGAGGGCAATAAATTCCTTTTTGGAGTCATAGAAGACCATTGAGTTCAGTTTTTTCCATGTTAGATTATTTTTCTTTCAATTTTCCTCCATGAACCAAAATTTATTCACTCCACTCAACGCCTACCAAAATCGATCAAATTTAGGCAGTAGCCTTAGATAAGTAGTAGATTTGGTGTATGAGTGGGGATCACCTTGACTCAAAATTTAGAGGAAGGGGTGCTAAGCGAATAAAAATGAAAAAGTCATTTGTTTTTTATCCAATCGATAGTGAATCAAAATGTAGAAAAACCAGCTCACTACGTCAATTATGAAGGGGATATATGGAGTCTCGAAATGTGTTTTTTGGGCGAATTTTATCATGTTTTGAGTTTGTCCCACTTATATCTCCCCTCCAAATTGAGCTGAGAAGTTGAAAGGGTACAGGCGGTCAAGAATGGTGATTCTACCTTGGAAACAGATTTCGACCGCTCCTACCCCAAAAGGTCAGCCATGATGAGAAAACTTTTCACCAAAAATTTTGAACCTTTGTCGCCAATATTTTCTGGGGGAGGGGCGAAATGTGTTTTTTCTTATCAATTTTTTCGTTTTCCACCAAACATATATAGAAATTTTGCGTTTTTTTATATAAATTCTAGGGAGTCAGAAGAACCCATCAAAATTTTTGAGCAATTTTTCAACGATTTGTGGTGTTTTAAAAATTTTAAGCGGCCATTTTGTGATAAAATGTCAAAGGTGCAATGGATTTTTTTTTAATAAACGTATTATTTATCCAATAAAAATACCATAAAAATTTCGAAAAGTTTAACTAACCAACCGTTGTTTTGAGACCGCAAAAATTTGTCATATTTTCCACGGTGCTCTCGTGGGAAATATACGATGTTCACGGGCCTATGCTTTCGTTAGGAGGGACGAAAAAAAATTTTGATTTCATTCGAATTCAAGTGCTCACTTGCTTACCGATCGAGTTGGAGAATGCTCAAAAAAAGTTTTGCAACGCCGAAAGGGCAGAACCAAGAAAAATTTTATTCTTTTTGAATTGGATTGCGACTTTGAGTTGTCACTTTTTGAACGAAAGTAAAAATCTACAATGAATTTTATGAAATTACTTCAATGTGAGGTCGACAGAAAATCGCAACAATATGCCCTCAACTCCCCAGCACTCACCCCTCCCCTGCGGCATTTACTTCAATGAATAGTTGAATAACTGGTGTTGAATTTTTACCCGAAGCCAATTTTGGGTGGGCAGGGGAGGGGGGGTGAAAGTTATAAAATTTATCGTATTCTGTGTCAAAGTAGGGCTTTTTGATGGTATTGAATAAAATTTTTATAAAATCAGGATGTTCGATTTATACGAAAACGACACCAATATCAGTTATTCAACTCCTCATTAGAGCAAGTGCAGCAGATGATGGTGGGGTGTTGGATATTCTGGAAAAAAAATTTTTTTCAATTTTTTATTTTTATACTTTTGATATCTTTGAGCAGCTGAAAGCCCAAAACCGTCAACCCAATTGCTTCATCATTTTAATAACAACTTTCTAGGTATCTGGATTTTGAAACATCGATCCAACCGGATGAGATCTTTAGGGTACGGGGAAAAAACTAAAATTACCTACTGCAACGTACATTGGTTAAATTATGGAAAAAGCAGAGTAATAAATTTTAGTTTTGAATAAACCGATACGACACGACGGCAAGATGAGGTTGTACCACATACTATACAAATTGCCACTGTTCGATATGCGTGTATTTTTCGTGTTAGATTAGCATGGAATATTGGTATGTATATGCCTAGATGTATATTAATGTATGTACTGGGCGTATACGTAGGTGTGTGTATCGATACTAAACATTATAATGATATAACTATAAATGCTGCCGCATCGTCGATTACGTGTGCTATATAATTCAGTGTGCATAGTGTATACTAAAAGCGAAATGATCCCCTTCGTTTTAGCCTCCGTATTGCTCCATCTCCCTCTCGCAGTATTCTTCTGTGTCTCGTCCTCGCGTACGTATAGAATATGGACGCGACGCGACGGCGTTAACGAATCGTGGAATATTTTTGAATGCAAAAAAAAAAAAAAAAATTTGCTAAACAACGAAAGCTCGCGTTATAAAATTACAACGGATTACTGATATTTATTGGCTTATTTGAGAACGTTTTTACGCTTGAAAAATTTTTTCGACGATGCTAATTCATATTTAGTCGTCTGGTGTTGTATATTATGTTATAGTTTGATAGTGAACATTTACCTTGATCAGTTGCCAACCGGTTTGTCAGACGTGTATTATTACGAAACTATACGAGACAAGATTGTGAAAAGATTTTGTAAAAAAAAGAAAAGATGATCGCGAGATCATTGTCACAACTTTATGCTGCGCATACAGCGAAGATTAAAACTGGTGAAAATATCGAACAAGAGTAGCAGTCGAGTAAAAAGGGAGCTATCTCGTTGAGCAAATTACTTAGCATGACAATAAGACGGAAACATTAGAAATGTAATGGCGTAGGGAGGGAAAAAGGATGCACGATATAAAAGTGCGCGGAATGCGTTGATAAAAAAAAAAAAAAATTGCATCAACAAAGAAAAGGATAACCAGTAACAGAAAAAATTATACGAATTGCGGGAAATCATAGAGAAAGAAGAGAGTTTTTTTTCCCCTTCTAAATTGTATTCATAATAATAGTTGTACTATATACGTAGGTATAATACCTACTGTAAAACGAGGCACACGAAACAATACTCAGTCCTTGTAACCGACTTTTGCTCCCTCTTTTTGGCATTCTTCTCTCGTTCATATTTCGAGGACTTTTTGTTCATTCGTTACCTCGAGTTAAGCGAAGAAGACGGCGCGACATCTCCGGTGTCCGGTCAGAGCTCTCGCCGTTTTATTGCGAAGCCAATTAAATTCTTAAGTATTTTAACGTTCGGACAGATCGATCTATTTAGTCGTGTAGTGTTAGTGAGGGAAAAACCAGTACCGAAAAAAATACTCAAGACCAATGCCAATCATACGAAAGGTTGTTTTTATCGAGAATTAATTCGTTGACATTTGAGGGTTTTTTTTTTTTTTTCATCCACTTCCTAACAGGCTCGTTGTTATCGACACTACTCCAATTTACTTTACCGCTGTCAACATGTAAGGTATAAGTATCTTGGAAGATAAAACGGTATGTTTGCGGCTCGTCAACAATACCAGTGTTGAAGGGAAAAATTAGCATATAAATGTAAACCATATAACTACATTAGAAAGACTTTTTTTGGAATCAGATCACCGGAAAATACGGCACCGGTATGAAAATGAAAACCAATAAGATTTCATTCCCCCTTTTTCTTTAAACAGGACACGATGAGAAATCGGGTTTATGTTGAAAATTGTATATTTATCGAGCGTCGTTGTCGTCACGCCACTTGCGAAAATTTGCTCGTCGATTGTATTGTGAATATCGTTTATTCGTCATCCTCTTTTTTTCTCTCTTTCTCTCTCTCTCTCTCTTCCTTCGAAGTCCTCGAAAAAGAAAAACTTTTTCTTATCATCGATTCGGATTATTGGGCGAGACTAAACTATTCAACAATTCAACGTTATGGATTCCCTTTAACCATACCGGTTGATGGACGCGAATGTTGGAGTGTTCGAAGTGGAAGCAAGTGTAAAATAGGGTAGAGACCAGATCGACTTGAGTTGGACATTTCAATTTTACACGCCGATGGTTAAACGATCCGATGAAATTTTTCATTAAAAATTTTAATATTTTTACGCCCGCTCCGATAAGTGGCCTAATAATCCGAATCTAAAGCATCCAAGTAGTATGAAGCCAATTGCTACAAAACCGCAATCTAAAGATGTAATTTAAATCGACGCAACGTTGAGCCACCATCGACCGTCAATCAACAGTCAAATTAATTTATCGAACCCTTTTTTCATCTGACGTTCCATTTGAAATGTTTCTTTTGCCCTCTATGATTAATGTATCGTCGCTATTCAAAAGAATTTTCTACCATGTGAGTGGCGAAATATAGGTACCTACGAGTTTCATAACTCTGGTATCTGCTAAATATATATTCACTTTTTAACTGAAATTTTGGTTCATAAATGAGAAGTGTTTATGGAAGAGATTATTTTGTGTAACGGTGAAGATGACGACGATGTATACTTATTTATGTGCACTAAGAGTGAAGAAAGATACTTCAGCATAAACGTATTATTTTTTATGAAAAGAAAAATATATATAATGTAAATTAAATTGAATGTAAGTACGTGTATATAAAATTAGGGGTATCGACCCATCGTAGACGGTAATTTTATATACCAGCTTAACGTTACCATCCTTCAGTTGGCTGCTAATAAAGCGTAAAATGTGGATTTTAAAAAAAAAAAATATCTCCTCCATTGCGCCTGTACACATTCATCAGCAAAGTACGTTGTTGCACGATACGATATTTTCTAAAACCCTGGACGCGTCTTACTGTTGGTATTTTTTTTTTTTTTTTTTTTTTTTTCAACTCAGAAAGTTTGTAATGATGAGTACGAAAAAGGAAAATATCGATGTATGACCTTCTTTGCATCGAACACGTAAAGATAAAGGGAGCTCAGCTTATGCGTAGAAGATATCTAGAAAGTGTAACGTCGACGTATCACGTACTTCATTTATTCCTTTGAGTGATTCGTTTACCAGTATTGGACTATTTGGAAGAATTCTTTTACATTTTACTTTCAAAATTGATACAATGTTTCGCGAACATGTTTAAACTATTTAAACGTCAAACCTTGAAGTATCTTATAAGGATACGGAAAAGCAAAGTGGTATTGAAATGAAGTGTGAAGAGAAAACGGTGAACAGAAAGATTCCTTTTATGTGACATTGAATACTTTTATAAAACGATAATTTTGTGATGAAGCCAGTTGAAGAATCAATTATATTGTGGGGTGGCAACTGGCAACTGGCAAATAGATAGAAATACTCGTACGAAATTTTGTATAATTGGAAAAATATTTTTAAATTTTCAAGATTGGTACAGACATGCAACAATGTATCATTTACTTTCCCAAAATCCAATCACGAAAAGTTCCCCAAATTTTGAATCGAAAACGAGAGTGTTACTTTGTGTTGTTTTTCATGAAATATTGGGATCACAAGCATTGTTACATTTATTGCGATAAAATAGGTGGTAAGGGAAGGGCTTGATTTTAAAATGAATAATTCAATTTCAAAAAAAAAACCACTCTGGTAACGTTTAGCCCCTTAGCTTAGTATGGTGGAGAGTGGTGAGATTATACAAAAAACCAACTTAGGAAACGACAAAAACCGTCCAAAATCTCTCTTTAAAGCTGTAAGGAAATGCAAGTGAACTTCGAAGTGAAAACCCTACAAAAGACGTGTCCAGGGCAAGTAATAAATCTATACGTCGAAACGCTCTCCAGATCAATGAGGAGTGAGAGGAGGGTGATGTAGTTGGGAGAAGGAAGAGCTGATGTCGAAACGCTCTCCAGATCAATGAGGAGTGAGGGGAGGGTGATGTAGTTGGGAAAAGGAAGAGCTGATGAATAAGTATCTGATATGCCCAAGAATGGTCTAAATGTGGTCTTCTGCGTTTAATGAGGAGCGAAAGTACTAACTTGAGTAGCCTGCTGAGAAGATAAAAAATTGCTCATTGATGAACTTATTGTTACATAATTTTTAATCTACTCAAAACTAAAAAAATTCGCTTATCACGAGGAATACTTCACTCGACGAGTAGTGTGCAAGTTAATAGAATTGCCTACTCGGTTCGCCGTAAAAAAGTTTTATCCTTGTTCAGAATTGCAAAGAGAACTCCAATATGATAGGTGATTTAGCCCTATTCTCAGGTTTTGAAAATAATCATGGAACATTGTTTGGAGTCCCTGAAAACATTTTGAGCGGAAGAACCACCACGCACCACCCCCCCTACCTTCTCTCTTAGCAATTCAAAACAAGTTTTCAGACAACCCATTAATTCAAAACGTCCATCAGGTCATCTTCAATATCCAGTCTTCTGACAAAAAAAATCAAATTTATGTATGTTCCAAGTCACATAGGTATAGAGGGAAACGAA
>FIZR01012797.1:0-11831 GCA_900060175.1 Ferrisia virgata
TTAAAAATTTAGGGAATTTTGCGATTTTCTAAAGTACTTGAAAATTGAGGTCGGCGTACAGAAAAACAGGGTGGCGCAGAATGTATATATTATATCTACTTATAATACCAACCAAATTAACAACTCGTACACGACGATAGAATTAATCGTGTTCACGATGATAACAACAGCAGCAGCATCGCACATCGCCAGTATTTCTGCAAACCAGCGCAAGTAACCATCGATATCAGAATTTTTGATGTGCAGTGCGATCCGTCGCTGAACAACCACTACCGGTTGTATTTGACGAACCAGAGGATAGTGGGAAGGAGGTGGTGCGTTTAGCACTTCTATTAAAAATCAGAAACAAGATTATTGTCAGGATGGTTAATCATGCTTCAAAACAAAATTTAACACGTGAAAAAAGCTCGCATAAGCTAAAAATTTTTAACGAACGAAAACCAACTTCAAAAATAATAATCTAACATCTATTTATACTAAACTCATTAGTATATACGTACGTTGAATGCAATGCAATGCAAGCGTATTTCGATCAAATTATCACCTGCGTCTTCGAACGGAAGAATTATGTCCGAAACAGCCACGTGGAAACAATACCATTCTTGCATTACCTTGGGCTGGGCGAGGGCCACCGTGAGCTAATAAATTGGACAGATGCGCCGCGTACCCGTCGCTCAACATTGTAGCTTGATTTTGATATTTTTTGCTGACGCGACCCACGATAAATATCTGAGACGGCTTTAAGCCGACGGCGCTATACACGGCTATGTCTTTATTGCTGCCATAAGCGGCACATATAGCGAGACCATGTTCCTAAAATAATAAATAAATTATCAAAACATCGACCAAGTACGAATAAAAGATACGAGGACCGTCTTTTGAATCGTGAAAGATAATTAAAAATGATTGGGGATTGACGGCAGGTGCAATTTATTTAAAATAGATACTCTTTTCGCTTGCCACCACAGTAAGTCAATTTACTTTTCTAAATGTAATTGATAAAACCTACCTGAGTGAGATTTTTCAAATAGCTAGTTTTATAACCAAGCGGATCAGTAGAGAAACGATCAGCAAAAGCGACCAATCCATAAGGAAAATTATGCTGTGCCAACCACGACAACACCATTTGTTGCTGCATGTCGGGTCTAGCGGAAATGTACAGAATTAAATATCCCAATTCTTGCCATTGTCTGAAACAAGAACCATAAGTCATTCAAATCAAATGTACATTTTCGTGTGTTTGATAAATTCGGATATAAAAGCCAACAGTACCTTACTACATCAACAGCACCAGCTCGCACTTTTGGATCTCTTCCGGTAACTGAAACACTGGCAGTAAAGGAACCGTCGATACTAAAAACAACGCTTTCTGTTTTTGGTGGTACAACAGCGAGTCGAAAATCAACCGATGTATGATCCCCTCTGCAGTAGAAAAAAAAAAGTTAAACCTCATTGCAGCAAAATTTAGTAGAAAATTAGCTACAAAAATGTATCACTGAACATACCTTACGACCATTTTCACATGATGAATACCGTAACTGAATGATTTATCGGGTGGAATGGTATAAGTAACTCGGCCCGTTTTATCAGTAACTTGAGTGCTAAGGTATATCCAGTCTCCTACTCCGCCACCATCGTTCATAACGTGTATATCGACTTTTTCTCCTGTTAACGTGATGACGTCGTAAGATCCGTACATAAATCTAGCTGATAATGTTTGAGCAGCACCTTCTTTGACGATTACATCATTAGCTCGATGATTAGCTCCAATATTCTGTAATAAAACATGAATTTGAAAAATAAACTATCTTACATGAGATTCCATTCCCATGAATGGAACAACAACGAAGAATCGAGAACCAAAAATGTGAAAAGTATGTGATTTTAGAGAACAAGAACGAAAAAAAGAACAACGTTGAGTAATTGGAGAACGAGAACAAAAACGAGAACAATGAAAGTAATTTTACCACTTCTGAAGAATAAAAAACGACCTCGAAATTCGTTTATAAGAACAAGAACTAAAACGAGAAACTATTTTCCTTTTTTTCTTTTTTTTTTTAAATTTCAGCACATATTTTCTCAATTGTCTGTAATTTTAGCGCATTTTAATGCCTTTTTCCGATGCTTTACTCTCTCCTATTCATTAATTTTTTCACTGATTCAACGACTTTTAGTAATATTTTCAAAAATTTGAGTGGTTGAGTTGAAGAACAAAAACCAACGAGAAAAAAGAACCAAACAAAATGAGAACAAAGTTTACAAAATCAACAAAAACAAAACTTTTGTTTCGTGAAAACAAAAACAAGCAGGAGAATTACAGTCTGTTCAATTTAAAAAGGACTGTGAGAAATTTATAAATAAATAGCATTGGCCAATAGGATGTCTTGCAATTGATTTTTAAGGCATTCGATTGGTTAATAGGCATGGTTTACTGATAAGCCGACTTCCTTTTTAAATTGAACAGACTATAAAATTCACTCGGTCTTCCTTCGTTCCATTCCACTCTCGAAGGTGTGAGAGAAGTAAAAAAAATGGCGGCCGTTGGTTTGAAATCTGCTGTTATCGTTTTTGTAGAAAATTCTTATCATTTTTCATAAAGTTTTAATGGGAAAATGAGCTTTCTTTTTTTTTAAAAAAAGTAAAAGCATTCTATGAATTTTTTTTAGAAGTAATATTTAAAATATAAAATTATCTTTCGAATGATATGATATAGTTTTTCCTTTTTATTCCCCAATGAATAAATCTGAACCTTACATTTTTTGTGCAGATTTTCTCCATTTATAAGATAATTAGAGCACGAAATTTCGAAATTATTATTTCATTCAAAAGATAATTTTATATTCTAAATATTACTTCTAAAAAAAAATTTATAAAATGCTTTTACTTTCTTTTTAAAAACGAAAAACTCATTTTCCTATTCAAGCTTTACTTTTGTAGAGTGATAAGAAATTTTTGCATCAATGATAACAGCCGGCTGCAAACAAACGGCCGCTATTTTCTACCACTTTGCTATTAAAATTATGTATCAAACTAAAAAGTACCTTCAATTTACTAAGTTTCACCGA
This sequence comes from Ferrisia virgata, assembly GCA_900060175.1. Taxonomy (NCBI): domain Eukaryota; kingdom Metazoa; phylum Arthropoda; class Insecta; order Hemiptera; family Pseudococcidae; genus Ferrisia; species Ferrisia virgata. The sequence continues at coordinate 3,066 of FIZR01012797.1, forward strand.
AGTCCTTTTTCTAATCCATTTTTCTCTCGGTTGACTAGGAACAAATCCACTGGTATCTTGTTCTTCTCCAACGCCTCCTGATGGCATTAGATCGAAACCACCGATCTGAAAATAATTACGTCAGAAGTAGGTATACATACGAAAAAAAAACAATACCTATCGAATAAAAATATTTCTGCGAATCTACCTGTCGAAGAATGAATGCTACAACGTCGAAAGACTCCCAATAACTGGCATGGAAAAGATGAGGTAATGCATTCGTAGGAAAATTGGATAATCCTTCCGGACAATATAACGCGTAGTCCAGCCTTTTATTACCCCACCATTTTTGGCTAACTGTAACGAATCATTTATAATCAGTAATTTGATATGAAATATTGTTCACTTTAAAAATAATGCAAACACAACTCACGTTCGCTGATCATTTGAATGGGAAGAGGTTCTTGTAAAAGGCCGGAAGAGTTACTGAATAAACTAGCTTCAGACATACGTCTCATTTGAATGGAATTATTCACGGTATTGCCAACGGATGTGACATTCGTAGTATTAACTTCTGAGAAGAGCTGAGCATTTGCTTGAATCACTTCCACTGTTAAAAATATTATTCAAATGTCAATTTTCAATATTTTCTAATATTAATACATATTCGAGTAATGACCATTATTAATATATTACTTACGAAGATGATACGGAAGACCATTTCCTAACGGGTATTTTTGATAACGTGGAATGTTTACAGGCGGTAACATGGCGAATCTATTAGATAAAAGAGGTTCTAAACGAGAAGCAACCGGATCTGACGGATGAAATAAATTGTAGACTTGTTGAACACTGGGTTTAATCATGGATGCAGCTTCTGCGATGAAAAATAAATAAATAAATAACGTATTACGTTAAATACTCGCCAAACATTCAATTATTAAATTATTGTGATCAAAATTTTACCGGAATCTGCGTCAGATTTTAATTTTAAAGATTCGCCGCTCATTTTACGAAATGCTAAAACTAAAGGTACAGGTGAACCGAACATAAATAAATCACGAACATCGAATTCCAATTTATTTATCGATATATGTCGAAATCCTTCATTGCTGCTGTCGTCTCTGTAATGATTAAAAATAATGATGACTTAAATTAAAATTTCGATGATCTAATGGTCAAATTTTGTTTAAAGCTGCGCCAAAATGCATTTCGTTTTATTTATTTTTTATTATTGCACTTGCACTAATTTCTAAACGGTAAAAATAAATTTTACATACCCGGTACTCGATGATCGACGACCATCAGCGCTTTCTGAAGTTGAACTTGAATCTGTGACGTTTTTATTACCTACAGAAACATATTGGTTTGAATAAAAATAATCCCATATAATAATACTTAATGTCTGAGAAGTCCTTGCTCGTGCCAATAACTTCTGACTCGATGAAAATAGTGGGTTTATTTCAATGGTGTCGAATTTCTTACCATGAATAATTTTAGTGTCTTTGCCAAATTTTAAAATTTTTTTTTAATAAAACATTTAATTTTTCTAGAAATATGAATAAGTAAAATGGTTTGAATACAAACCTTCGAACTAATTTTTATGACAAAACTACGTTCATGATTTGAATAGATCAGTAGTACATCATTCAAATACAAAATAATACTGCGTTCCTCAAATTCAAATTTTTTCAGAAAAAATATAATTAACAAATTTTTGCATGCTTTGTAGATGGGCCAATTTTTTTTGGCTTTAATATGGAGAGTCACTGTGATGAAAAAATTCGGTAAGATAACTCGCTACCTCAAAACAGTCAAAAATCATTTCGTCAAACAAGAGCTTCACAAAAAAATATCAAACATAAATACCTCTGAAAAATAACGTAAAGAAGTCATCGCGATCACGTTTCGAATGGCATAACGCATCGTAGGCTAAAATGGCACCCATACAATCGCCTACAAAAGAGAAAAATGCAATTAAATCTGTATTACCATATTTCGAAAGAAAAAGCATATTCTTTCTGATGTAAAAACTCACTCACCGATCAAACAAACGTTGCCATTGAATCCGAAACCTTCTTCGGATTTTAAAAAATGCTTATAAATGTTATTTGCATTCTGGATCATTTTATTCAAAGTATCAATATAATGCGTCGAGATGGTAGACAACACTGGAATAACACCCATCGGTATGGAATCATGAGTGAAATGAGGTGCATCAGTCGAAGAAGGAGAAACATCAAAACTATAAGGACTCAAACTGCAGCAACAAAAATCAATAAAAATTATACGATATTAAATTCTGTTTAAATTTTCGTCTAATAATAGCGTAAAATCATTCAACGATCAACTAACCTAGATAAAATACTCAGGCTATTAGTGGTGATAGGAGGACATGCGACTAATTTGATTGCTACTCGGCCTACCATGGTTGGATAATGCTGTCTCATTACACTTTCGAAAGAACCTCTTAATGTCGTAATGTCGGATTTTTTTGCGGTGATATCAGTGCTAGCCTCTGCAACAAGTAAATGTTATTACTACGTAAAATTTCTTCTTTTCTTCAACGAAAAACTACCGAATGCCAATTTATACCTAAAATACTGCCGGCGTGAACGACTAATAATAATGAGGTAATTTTACAAGATGACGGTGAATCGGTGGCAGACGAAGCAGACGCTGGTGGTAAATGATCGCCTTCCACAACAGACATCACCGATAGGGTAGGCGAACCAGGACACGAAATATTGGTAACTGTACGAGCTCTTTCACTGGATGTCCTTTTTAAAGCACTACATCCGGAAAACATACTTCCTTCTCCTTTATCAGAAAAACTAGATAAAGGTGCTGATTCAGCATCTTCTTCAGTCAATAAATCCAGTGAACTCCATTTAACTAACATTCCTCCAGGACCAATTTCGCCTGGCGCATCTTCAAATGGAAATTTTACGTTGGGATTTATAATTTTATGCAAGAATAAAATCAGTTGTATGATTTGACTTGATACCTTGACAATCGAAAAATTCATCTTCATCTTCGTTACTATGTTCGGAATCGGAATCACGAGCTAAAGAACCGATTTTCCATTCCGAGGCGGCAGTTTGAACATTAGATGAATGAATTTTAGATGTAGTGGCAGTAGTGGCAGCTTTGCTGTAAAATGCATACGTGATTCGTTAAGCAAAAAGATCTTCAATAAAAAAAAAAAAAAAAAAAAAAAAAAAAAATTTTAAAAAAAAAAAAAAAAAAAAAAAAAAAAAAAACACCGAAGAATTAATAAATAATGTCATACTCTGATTTTCCTATGCTACCCAAAGTAACAGATAAACTGGAGGTATTTAGATTGTCATTCGCTCGTTGTTGTTGAGTCTGATTTTGTTCTTGTTGGTGAGTATCTGATTTGTCATCGGAGCTCGCTTCACCCGGTACAGGTCCCATAATAGCGGCCATTTTATTTCGTAAAATTTCCTGAGTTTGTCGTTCAATTTCTCGTATATCATCCATAGTTAATCCATACCATTCGTCTTGCCATAGCCATGCTCTTCTGTGAGCTTTTAACATGGTTTTTCTTAAAGCTAACACAACATCAAACACAAGTTAAAAATAATAATAGAGGAAATAGCTCAGTTAGTAATGCAGTGCGGTTACCGAAATCGTGAATAAATTTTTCCAGTTTCGCTTGCATACCCCAGTATCTGAAGTCGACTTTACATAATTTATAAGCGCACATAATATCTTTCTTGGTTCTTGAATAAGGATCTTTTGATTCCTGCGAAGCAATAAAAAAAAGAATTACTTTCGTAATGAAACTTTTGCAACATTAACGGTATAATAGCAAAGCAACGTGTATACAAACTTGTGAATATTCTTCGAGCCAATTTACAGTTAAAGGACCTCGTCCCGTTTTCTCGCTAACATAAACAGTCGGATCTTCTTCGGCTGTATTTTCCACCGTATCTTTCACCACGTCGATCACATCTGGCGAAATAATAATAAAGATATTACGTCAGTTAGTAATTTGAGATTCGAGCTAATTTAAATTTCAAATCTTCTGGACATTGATTTTTTTCTCCTCAAATCAACCAGCCACGATTATTTTTAAAACGAGAAGCAAATTTTTCAAATTAGCATTATTTTTCTTCCTATCGGAATTCATTTTTATTAAAGGTATCGCAAGGTTTAACTTGATATACGCTTTTGGTTTCGAAATGAGAATTTTTCTAGCCGAAAAACCATTACTCCTTTTTTACCGCATGCCAACGTTTTTCTTCCATTTTGAGTTAATTGAGTGACGCGTAAAATACACCAAGTGTTTCACAAAGCTAGGACAATTAATGAGAGGCGTATACAAATCCTCCTATTTCACGCTACAATACGTCGCGTCGTACTTAATATGTGCCACGTATAATCGCTGAATAAAAACAAAATAGGAATATGTGCAAAATTTATAATATTTGACGATAACTACACAGTTCTTTTTTTACTTTATGCAAAATTACTACGAAAAAAAGAATCAATATTAATTCTTTTCATACTAAAATTTTACCAGCTTGATAGAAAATTAAAAAAATAGGCTATTGAAAATACGTCTATGAAATTCATATGCGTTCCAATAGTACATATAATATATTGTTCGTTTTTTCTCACCTATTACTCTATTCCTTAAATCATTTCCGGACAAATTGAACACATTGTACTGGTCACCGTAGTCACCCCGATACACAGTATCGATTTCAATAAAAAATTTTTCAACAAATGGACTAGTATATCTAGTTTTAGTATAAGGGTACGCGTTCCACGCTTCTTCTTCCACATTTAGCGACGACTTTGGTAACAAACTTTTAATCCAACCTGTAAATAAAAAATGATGAAAGTTACATGATAACTATCGAATAGGTTTTCCTACCTATACGTACTACCTATGTAGTCTGTGTACTGTGTACACAACTACACGTTGGGTATGGTATAGATTACATTACAAGACCTTTAGTAAGCAAAAACATCAACATGATTCATGCTCTACACAAACTCATGTTTTAGAATAAAATAATATTCTTTCCAAGGCTGCAAAAGAACGTTGCTAATTTACCTGGTAAATATTCTCGAACATAATAAATTTTCTTGGTATATTGGCCGTTCGTGCCTTCAGGGCCATTTTCATAAGGTTCATTAATTAATATCTGCACTCCACTTCCTGCATCTTTGGTTTCATCGCGACTTATTTTCTGTAATTTACAATTTTTATCGTCGTTTCGTTAAAAACATGAGTTCATGTCTCGTTAAAAATGAACTTTTTTTCAACTTACTTATAAATCTATCTATTTTATCAAATAAGTATGTTTCATTAGGTAATAGTACCCTTTAATAAACTCCCCGGGTTGTTTCAATTCATTTAATTAATGCTATTATTTATTAAATAAAACAAGATCGCGAATTACTTTTTCGTACACTTTACAACGTTCAGTTAGTTTCATTAGGTTTAATCAACATTAAATTTTAATTAATATAAGTTGCACGATGATTAGCCAACTTGAATTGAATTTGAGTAAATTTGTAGTCAAATTATTATCATGTTAATTAAATGTGATAGTTAATTAATTTAAAGAAACAAATTAAATTACATTTTTACATTTCTCCAGTTTTCACTTAGAGTTTTTAGTTTTTACTATTATTACTTGATTTTTAAAATTTTAATCGAACAAATAAACAGTGTTGTCAAGTTGAGCGATTTTTACTGCAATTGATTTAGAAAAGTTGGCATCCATGTTAATTTTTTTCACAAGTCCGCATCAGAACGAATGATAACGTCAGAATCAAAACACAAACAGAATTATTTCGCCTCGATTTTGGAATTTTCAATTGGTGAAAAAAACACTTAATTCATCAATATTTAAAATCATTTTGCAAATGATATTTTATAGAGAGTGCAACGTTTTTCTTGAAATTGCACCCCTTTTACACTGAAAAAATAATATTCTTTTTTAACGGTGATTTTTACATTGCACATGTTGGTAACATTATGGTTTCAATTCATCGATTAAATTTTCAATTAAACCATGATTTTGAATCAAATTTTAAATTCAATATTGACCGTCGACGAAACCAGAAAGTAGGTCTAGTTTCAGTATCTACCAAATAAATATCAAAGAAATTAATATGCAAAGACCGAATTCAAATTACGGCAAGGTTGGACCGTATTTTTTAGAACTTCGTAAACAATACCTCTTTTGAAAATGATCAACGTACTTATTTTTAATTTAAGATAAAATTAGTTTTGATAAATACATCAATTCATCGTCCGTAGTAAATTTATGAATATAAGATACGTACCGCAATCATATAAAGTTGCGCGATTTTGTATTCTTCAACAGAAAGTGGTAGTGGTATTCTGTATTCTTTAATTAGCATAATGAAAATTTACTTGAAGCAAATTAGTTCGTTCAAGAATACATCAACTTAAATTTTAAACATCATGAAATGATTGGTAACTGAGACTAGATTCATGCTAAGCTGCACTCGAATTCATGGTAACTCGGAATTCATTGTTAGCTATCCCCAAATCACTTATCTCCATTCTCTGAAACAAGAATCATTATACATAAAATTAATACACCATAATATTCATTAATGGTAATACGGTGCAACTTGCAGTCATATTTCTACAACCGTATAATAATTTAACAGTGTTGAGGCACGAGTATATTTCATCAAAATTAAAATCACTTCAAGTAATGAACTTTCCATCATGTAAGTATTTTCACAGTTCCGATGAACGATTACATTGAAAAAAGTAAGAGTAAAATCTGATACTCGTTATTGCTGATACGTTAGGGCGTCATTTATACGAATTTTACACTGCAAGCTTTACTATTTTCTCAACAGAGTAAAAAGAGCCCGGTTTCATTATCGCAAATTTATCGTAAATCGAATAGCCTACGTACAGTTCCAGTGGCAATTATCATCGGCAAAAATCAAATTTCCCAAGGTGAATTCATTCGGCGAGAAAGTACATCACTTCGAAATGAAATCTCTTAAAGGAAAGGAAATGAAAATTTCAAAACGTTATCGCGATTTCACCTCTTTACTCAACTTACCATTGAATTAGCTATATACTAGTTTGAAATTAGACCCAGTGTAAGTATTGTTCGTTACTTCTAAGAATCATTTTTTTTTTCAATTTTCATTCAACGAAACTTTAAAGTACTAAAATTCGCCACCTATAATTTTACAATTACGAAAACTGGTATTAATTGGAAGTTTTATTTGTACATTTGAATGAAAAGATCTACTCAGTACGCGGTAGTCTATTTGAGTAAAAAGTACAATACAAATATTTATCATTTTCATGTCACGACATATTGAAAGACGCTATCAAAACCCATTTCCCTATGAAATAGCGTTTCGGCGGTCTATCTATCATTCGTTACAGTGACAAGTTCATCTACAGTATTAGTTAGATGAATAAAATCAGTAATATGAACGATCCTTCGATAAACGTATTTTCTCCTTTATATCAACCAAACCTCCAATCATCTTTTTCCACTTCTCGCACTACACTACTAATATCCGAAGGAAAAAACAAAATTCAAACGATTAATAATATTTTCGTGTATGTCGATTTTATAGGCTATCATTTGATTAATTATTATTTCGCAAACGACGAATGTTTCAACTTATAAAACAAAGAATTAATTTAGGTAATTCTTTATTAATAAATCTGACCTGATACAAATGCGACATTGTCATGGCCACTACTTATCAAATCTAAGATTTTCGTAACACGTTTCGACGGACGTTTCGGTAAATGCCGTTCAAAAACATGTCAAACGTAGACGAATTTTTTCTATAAAAAAAAAAAAAAAAAAAAAAAAAAAAAAAACAAACGTAGACGAATTTTTTTTAAAAAAAAAAAAAAAAAAAAAAAAAACAAAGAACCTTCGTGCAGGTAATTCAAGGTAAATATAAAATCAATAAAGCATTAACACGATTAACTTGACATAATAACCCATCATACAGAACCTAAAAAAGAAACCTTAGAAGAAATTTTCAAATCGCTGTTCGCTGTCTGTTCACAGGTTGACCAATAAAACGGTTGCGATATCTACGTGTTTTTTATTTTCTAAATCTCTTTCTCTGTTCCGATTGCTATACCGTACAACTCTTCCTGTTATATAAAAAAAAAAAATAAATAAAAAGACTTCATCGAAAGGTTAAAAAATAAAAATCATGAACGAGATTAAGGAAATACAAGTATAACACAACCGACGTGTACAATGTGTAATGTTGATGTATGGTAGACTAGGTACTCGTATCAACGTTGGAACTATTTCTTTTGGGTAACGTTTTTGTCATTCTATCAAAGTTTAGAAATATTCTTCGTTGTAGAAAAATTGTTATTTAGTGGCTTTGAGGAGTTTTTATTTTTTTATACGAAAAGCTTGATCGAAGGATCAAACCACACACCGTATAAACGTTCATAAAAGACTGCTGAGAATGTACAGAAAAAGCTCAAAAAGAAAGAAGACAATTTTAAACTAAACAAATTGAACAGAAGCGAAAAGTAATAGAACTATAGAAGAATCCAATTTACTGGTAAATGTATGCATAACGTGAAAACATTATTCTATAATCATCTCTATTTGTAGGTATATGAAAAACACAGCAACATACAAAAAAAACACGGTACTTTTCTTTTCTAAAAAAAAAAAAAAAAAAAAAAAAAAAAAAAAAACAAAAAAAAAAATTTTTTTTTTTTTTTTTTTTTTTTTTTTTTTTTTTTTTTTTTTT